>LN891237.1:19774-118731 GCA_900010015.1 Tuber aestivum
GATCGATGAGGATTTGCCACCTCCCTGCGGGGTTGTGGCTGAAGAAAAGGAGGTGGCGGTGGTGCGGCTACCCACGGTGGCATCCTTCCCTTCGGGGATGCAGGCGCCTGGGCCATTCCTGGCTGAGCCCGGGGTGGTGGCTGGCCCTGCCGGTGAGGCGTCGTGGGTGGCTGATGATGCGCCTGCGTTCGCGGATTTGTTCGTCGGTTCTTCTCCTCCCCCAGCCTCGTCGGGCCGTGACCCCTTCCAACCAGTGTCCCCTGTGGGCTCTGCTACGTCGGGCGACTTGGTTGTTACGGCGGTGATGGAGGTTGCTTTTGGTCCAGAGCTTCCACCCGGCTTATGTTGGTCGGGGCATCGGGCCTTGTCGGTGCCCCCCGTCGCGCGGCGAGCGTTGACCTCCCCTCCAGAGCGTTGGGGAAATGTCGTTGAGACTCCGGTCTCTATGGCTGACTTCCTGGCGTTGAGGGTACCTGGGCAGCAAGCTAGGAAGCAGGCACTGGTGGAGGAGGTGGTAGTGCAGGAGGATGAGGGATGGATGCCGGAGTGTCCTGGGGACCAGACAGGGAATCGTCAACGGCGTCAACGGCGGACCCAAAGGGAGCGGCCCTCCGGATTGGAGATTCCAACTGGTCCAAGAGGGGGTCGTGGGCGGGGCCGGGGTCGGGGGTGACCTTGGCGTGGTGCCGTACCGGATGTTTCCCCTTGATGGGCGGTCGGCTCTGTGGTGTGAGGATTTTCTACTCTAGAGGATGGGATTGCGGGACGGTATTCAGACCGGATTTGTATTTTGATTTGTTTTATTTTGTGGTAGCCGCGGGCCGTAACTACCTTCCCCTCGCTTAGCAGGATCAAGGACTTCGGTCGCTCTGTTCCTGTTGGGTTGGGTGTCGGTTTGTCGGTTGGGGCGGGGGTGATCGGGGCTGTTGATGGACTTGTACCTAGATTTTGTGTTTGCTCACTCGCAGAGGTGTTATGGGTTTGGGTTCGGAGCTTCTTGGTCTTGTTTATAGTTGTTAGGCTGTGCCGGTGTATTGTGGGGACCCCGGCCCCAGGCTGTTACTTTCGAGTGCAGTTCCGGTCCGCTTGTGGTCCGCCGGAGGCCCGCCTGCCCTTATGGTAGGTGTATGATGGGATGACTCTGGTAGCATTAGCCTGTAAGGCGCGCACCAGGATAAATATAAATTTAAATTGAATTTGGACACCTGTACCTAGGAATTACACTCTCTTCCACTTTGCGTCCTCCAGAACCTCTGAACCCTGACCCTGGACCCCTGACCCCCGAATCTCGTACAACCCGCTTTGGTTGTACCCCCGTGCCTAGACCTTGCCTCCGAACCTCTTGCCTGTCCCTGTTGTGGTGTGCCTTGGGCTGCCCGACTCTCAGACCCTGTCCGTTACACAAGATTGCGTCTACCAGGACCCAACCCACACCAAACCATGGCCACGTCCCACCTTCCTGCTGACATCAATGGTCCTCTTCATACCCTCGCGAACCTGGAGGATGACCACGCACAAAGCCTCGACCACGATCAGCTCCAGGCCCAGTTCAACCTCGCCAGAAACCTGGCTCGTCGAATCCTGAATGCTCCTGCTCCCCCTCCACGTCAAGCAACACCCATCCCCCTAGAACAGACCCCCCAGTACCAACAGTTGCAACAGCAATGCAACCTCCTCCTCCAAGAATGAGACGATGCCCATACCGAAGGCCAAGGCCTGGAAGCCCGTCTCGTTATCCTCGAAGCTAGCCTCACACAGGCCAACGCTACTATCACGTCCCTGAATACCGCCCTCGTCCTCATGCCTGCCCCCGGGACCGCAGCCCCTACTGGCGGCAACAAACCCATCTCAATCCCGAACCTTGAACAATTCGACGGCACCACCGACAAACTCCGCCCTTTTGTCACCCAATTATGGCTGAAACTCCAGGGCGACAGCCATAGATTCAAATCGCATACAGCACCAACTTGGCTATGCCATTGGTCTCCTACGCGGACGCGCCTACCTCCAGATCCAACACAGGGTATTGCCTGACCGCATCGACTTTGAGAACATGGATGCCCTTTTTGCTGAATTAGAACAGGCTTTTGGTGACCCTAATAGCGTCCAGACAGCAGGAAGGACTCTAAGGAGCCTCCAACAAAAGAACCGTCAGTTCGTGGAATATCTAGCTGACTTTCAACGGCTTGCTGTCGACACGCTATGGAATGATGCCGCCAAATGTACGTCCCTCTACCAGGCCCTCAGGACGGAGCTGAAAGATGCTCTGGTACATGTTTTCCCTATTCCCGCATCCTTCAATGACTACCTCTCCCTCCTCAAACAGCTTGACAACAATGTCCGTGCCCGCGCCGCCGAAAAGAAAGGCTCCTCTTCGTCCTCTTGGAGGACCTCCACCCCCACCGCACCCTGTACCCCAGCGGCTCCTCCCACCTCCACCTCCACAGCCACCAGCACCGCTCCTGACCCCATGGACCTCTCCACAGGTTGTAGAAAGCTCACCACTACCGAAAGGCAAGACAGGATCAATCAGGGTCTCTGCCTCTACTGTGGAGGACATGGACACATGGCTCACGCCTGCCCCAACAAATAACCCCGCCCCATGCATGGGGCCAGTACACACACTGCCCCCGCTCCTGAGGAGCCCCTCCCTGCCCTAGAAGAGTCAGAAAACTAGTGGTCCCATGTGCAGCCCCCGCCACTGACATGGGACATGTTAAGTCTTCTCCTAGTTTAGTTATTTCTAGTTTATCTTTGGGCGAAATGGAAAATGGAATTGAGGATAACCAATTGGTAGTCGCCTGTGACATTATAGACAACCAACGCACCATCCGAACCCATGCCCTTATCGACTCTGGAGCAACTGGTTCTGCTTTCATGGACATAGACTTCACTAGCTGTCACCACCTACCTCTATCCCTACTCAAAGAACCTGTCCACCTCTCTGTCATAGATGGGAGGCCCATTAGCTCGGGGGCCATCACCCATATCTCACACTTCGACCTTAAAATAAATGATCACTTGGAGTCCATCCCCGCCTTTGTCACTAAGCTTGGTGGCTACCCACTTACTCTTGGCATCCCCTGGCTGAAACAACATGATGTCACCATACGCTTCGCCTCCAATTCAGTTACCTTTGAGTCCGACTATTGTCTCAACAACTGCACCCCCGACGTGACTGGTATCCAATGAATCGAATATGAAATCTCCCATTTCCTCAAGGCCTATGCCATCCAACGTGCCCTCGACTACACCCTGTTGAAACAACAAGAAGTTAAAGAGATTGTCCCCCCCGAGTACCACGACTTCCTACCCGTATTGCTGGAAAAAGAACAGACCCAATTACCACCTAGTCGACCCAGCGTGGACCACGAAATACCTCGTAAGTCCGGTTTCACCCCTCCCTTCGGCCCCCTCTACAACCTGTCCCCACCAGAACTCGCTGCAGTCAACGGATGGATGGATGAAAACCTGGACAAAGGCTTCATCAGCCCTTCCACTTCCTCCGCGGCCTCCCCCGTACTATTTATCAAAAAAAAGGATGGCACCCTGAGACTCTGCATGGATTACCGAGGGCTGAATGAAGGAACTATCAAGGATCATGGACCCCTCCCTCTGTTAACCGAGACCCCCACGAACATTGCTGAGGCCAAGATCTACTCCAAGATCGACATCCGTGGGGCCTATAACCAAATTCTCATGGACCCGAAGGACTGATGGAAGACCGCCTTCCGCACCCACTATGGACTATTTGACTCTAACGTCATGCCCTTCGGTCTCACCAACGCCCCTGCCAGCTTCCAGGCCTTTATCAACAAGGTCCTCCACCAAGGATTAGACCGGTTCTGCACTACTTACCTCGATGACATCCTAGTTTACAGCAAGACGGAAGAACACGTCGACCATGTCCGGTGGGTACTCAAGGCCTTACAGGAGGCTGACCTCGAAGCCAAGCCCCAGAAATGTGAATTCCACATTACCAATGTGGAGTATCTGGGTTTTATCATCAGCCCAGAGGATATCCGAATGGACAACGCCAAGATAGAAACTGTTACCGCTTGGCCCGTACCCAACCACGTGCGCGAAGTCCGCGCCTTCCTTGGTTTTGGAAATTTTTACCGACGTTTTATTCGTGCCTTCTCCCGCCTGGCACACCCTCTCACTGCTCTCACCAAGAAGAACCAGCCCTTTATTTGGACCTCCGAGTGTCAACGAGCCTTCGAACGGTTAAAGAAAGCTTTCACTTTGGCCCCTGTCCTGGCCCACTTCGATTTCCACAAAGAAGTGATTATCGAGACCGACGCTTCCGACTTCGTCTCCGCTGGTGTCATGTCCCAAAAGGACGACAGTAGACGTCTCCATCCTGTTGCATATTACTCTTACACGTAGAGTCCGGCGGAATGCAACTACGACATTTATGACAAGGAACTCATGGCTGTTGTCAGGGCTCTATAAGAATGGCGTTACTACCTCCTGGGAAGACAGGTCACAATCCTCACACACCATCTCAACCTCAAACACTTTACTACTAAGAGGTTGTTAAACAACCGGCAAGCCCGATGGTCTGAGTTCCTGTCCCAATTCAACTACCAGATCAAGTACCAACCTGGAAAGCTGAATGGCAAAGCTGATGCCCTAACGCGTATGAAGGATGAGACCCCCAAGGAAGTGGAGGAACGGAGGAACCATCGAACCCAGGTGGTATTAAAGTCTCAGTCTCTGAGTTTTTTGGCGAACATTACGCTGCCTACTGGAGCGTCCCCCATCAACAAACTGTGGAAAGAGGCCTATAAAGCTGACAGGATTCCAATCCAGGTTCTCCGTGCCCTCGACAATGGCGATAGACACTCCCATCTTCTGTCACTCAACGAATACAAACGCGATGGGGACCGGCTGCTTTGTCGTGACCGGATTTATGTCCTCCAACATGACGAACTGCGCCTACGGCTGATACAGGACTCTCATGATCGACCTTCGGCAGGGCACCCTGGACGGGCTAAGACTCACGAACTCATGTCCCGACACTACGTTTGGCCTGGTATGAGACGGGACATAGGCCGCTTTGTGGCCAACTACCATGTTTACCAACGAAGCCGTACCTCCCGGCACGCCCCCTTTGGCATCCTATGACCCCTGCCAATACCCGACCGCCCCTGGGAACACATCTCGATGGACTTTGTCACTGGCCTACCATGGAGTCAAGGGAATGACGCTATCCTAGGGTTGGTAGACCGAATGTCCAAAATGCGCCACCTCATTGCCTGTCGCACTACCATCGACACCCCCACACTTGCCGACCTATACCTCTGCCACATCTGGAAACATCACGGCCTCCCGAAGACTATCACCTCTGACCGAGGCACTCAGTTCACAGCGGACTTCTGGCGAACCGTGTGTCAAAGGCTACAACTAGAAAGGAAGATGTCGACTGCCTTCCACCCCCAAACAGATGGGCAGACTGAGCGCGTCAACGCTATCATGGAACAGTACTTGAGGGCCTTTGTCAACTACCAGTAGGATTACTGGTCCCTCTGGCTCCTCTTGGCTGAATTCGCATCCAACAACCACGCTTCTGAATCTACTGGCGTATCCCCTTTCCTCGACAACTACAGCTACGACCCCAGTATGGACTTCTTGGATGCCCCCAATGCGGACACGGATGAACCAACCGCCGGAACGTTCGTGGAGCATATCAAAGACATCCATGACCACCTGAGGACCGAGATCGCATTCGCCCAGGATCGACACCAGAAATATGCCGACAAAGGAAGGCTCCCTGCCCCTCATTTCAGAGTGGGAGACCGTGTCTGGCTAAACTCCAAGAACATCCGCACCAAACGACCCTCCCTGAAACTAGATGACAAACGTTTCTGCCCCTACCCTGTCCTCGCCCAGGTCGGTACCCATGCTTACTGGTTAGACCTCCCCGTATTTATAAGGATCCACAATGTGTTCCACGTCTCCCTCCTTGACCTTGCGTCCCAGGACCCTCACCCCGGCCAAGAAACACCTTCCCCGCCACCTGTAGAGGTTGACGGAGAACAGGAATGGCACGTTGCTGAGGTCCTAGATGCCAAGTTTGTTAGGAACCGCCTGAGGTACCTCATTCATTGGAAGGGATATCCTGAAGCCACCTGGGAGCCGGCAGATTCCGAGTCTGTCAATGGACTCCAGGCCTTGGAGCGCTTCCACGAGCGCTACCCCCAGAAACCAGGGCCCTTACGTGAGTAAACGCGCCTCAGGGGACTTCAGTGTCGGAGAGGGGGGCTAGTGTCCCGGCCACCCGGCCTGGTATGGGGAAGGGACATTGGGATTTTGGTTGCATTTATTGGTTGTGGTTTCTTTGGTTGCTTAGTGGGATTTCCTTTGTATTATGATTGGGATTGGTTGCCGCGCAGCGGAACCTGATGGAACTTTATGCAAGGATCGCGGCTGCGCATGATGCCAAGGGTTATCTTTTGTATTAGTGATCGCGGAGGATTTCCTATCTATATAAGGGGGTGTGCCCCCTTATATTTTATGTTCTTTACGCAATCTGGTAATCTCCTTTGGACACCTGTACCTAGGAATTACACTCTCTTCTACTTCGCGTCCTCCGGAACCTCTGAACCCTGACCCTGGACCCCTGACCCCCAAATCTCGTACAACTTGCTTCGGTTGTACCCCCGTGCCTCGACCTCGCCTCCGAACCTCTTGCCTGTCTCTGTTGTGGTGTGCCTTCGGCTGCCCGACTCTCAGACCCTGTCCGTTACATCCAGGCAGGAGGCGATTTTTTAGGCGTCATAGCTAGCACTCCATCTCCCTTTTTGTCCCAAAAACAAAAATTTCAATGAGTCAAACAAAAGAAAAAAGAAAAAAATCCCTAGCTTTAGGGACTATCGGCAAACAGAGAAGAGATCTTATCAATATATTCGCTATACTTTGATACCTACTTTTGTTACAAGCTTTCTTGACCACTCTCCGAGAAACCTTGTTGGCCCAAGTTACAATTCGTTTGACGTAGAATTGGCTGCCACCTAACACATGTGGTTAGAACAGCTTGTGGGCTATTAAAACCTTAAGCTGACCGGAGTAGTGCTAATCACCCTACATGTATAGTGGACTTGAGAGAAGTAGTGGTAGATGCCCACGGGCGGGAATGTAAGATTGGTCGCAAGTCTAAACATCATGGTCGGCTACTGTTCACTTCTTGTGAATTTAGTGGGTCGGTCCACAGTAGACAATATAACATTAAAGGGACTCACCTTGTTGATGCGTCCTTCTAGTTGTGTGTTTGATTGCTAGTTCTCAGATGGTAGGTTGAAGAAGATTTGCTATGAGACTTATATTTGGGGCAAGATTATTAATCAGCACCTGCCCGACACACCTTCTCGCCAGGTAACGGAGCCATCCTGGAAGAATTATGACCCGTACCCTACCGTAAAAACTTGAATAGTTGGACGTCACACAAAGAGGTTAAAATAAGGTCAGGAAATGCAGAAGTTGCGTAAAAATTGAAATCATTCCAAAATCAGTATGGCTCATGATGTCTAAAGTGTACAAGGATGTAGAGAAAAGTGATCCGAAAACTGCTAATTTGACCAATCATCGTCCTGGGCTATCTGAGAGCAGCCAATTAGGTTTCAAATTTAACATGAGGAAAAAAGTGATTGGAAAGCAGATGATTTTCCTATTCTAGTATAGGATAGCTATACATCCTACAAGTACCTGCTTCAAGCTGCTCTGGTGTAGTGCCAGAACTTGAATCTTGCTGGATGGGAACAGGCTGCGAGTATATATGAGGGAGGGTGGCAAAAACAGGATTATTGTTTTACACCTCATTGTTGCAGTTGGGGTATAGTTAGAATTTCCTTGTTCACTAACATTGATGGCCTACCAATCACATTCATTCCGATCACTTACCCTTACACCCTCATACACCAAGGAGTTTGTACTCGTACCTCCTCCCCAAGAGTTGGCACCCGTTTCGGAATAGCTGCCACCAACCTATAAGCGGTATAGCCTTCAATTGACCCCCCCCCGCCTAGTATCCCAATAATCAATGGACTGTAAATACAGAAACCAAAGTAGCAATCATTTACACAAACAGAATCATGCATTAAATCTATTATCTCCTCCACAGGCCTGAACTTGGAGCAATTTGTGTTGAATGAACTTTGATGTGTGTATTTAACGTAGTCTACTACTGCTGCATTATTAGGAAAGATCCCTCCGCAGCGGATCACGGAACATATTACCACCAAGTAGTCACACGATACTACATTTGGGCTTATGCTCATTATGCCGAAACAGGTGCCAACTCTTGGCGAGGAGGCACGAGTAACGGGGGATGGCTTGGTGTGAAAAATTATATACCTCAATTCAATTCATGATCAAATGAGCCTGAATAAGTTAAAACCTGATTATCAGGCCTCAACTACAAAATATTTATTTTTGCTTAACTACTTAGCTAGTTATGTAAAGTAGGTATATAGTAGCTCAGGAAACATTTTAGAACTTCAGATGACCTCTGTAGTATGTTTTATGTCCAACTGAAAATTTCGTAAATGTACAACACATTTTCCTGCACTTTTCAAAAAAGCCCAACAATCAGGTTTTAACTTATAAAGCCTCAAATAATAGCTTTTATAAAATAGCTAAGCCACACTACTCGAGTAATTGTAGTACCTAAGAAAGGGTTTTCTCATGACCGACTGAGGCTAAGGCTAGATTTCAATTATTCACACTGCTTTCACTACAATTCCTCTATCAAAGATTGAACTCTTGAACAGTTATTACCTATGATGTCTGCATTGGCACAATCAAGTTCTCAACCTGGAGAGAGTGAAGGCCAGTTTGTACCGGGCACACAGGTGCTGGTTTCCCAAGTGGGAAATTGTATGTGTCAGATGTCGAGATCTTATGTCTTGCCAAGCAGCTATCTATTTTTTATTCCCCAATCTTCTTACATTCGCAAAACCTCCTTCCATTATTCGGAAATAGAGAACTACCAGCCCCAGCCTCGGCGCCAAGGCCTCGTCGTTTTCGTTATCTTATACTACGTGCAAAACCTCCCTAATATCCCACATATTTCTTTTAACCCTTTTCCTTGTCGTTCATGGTCACTCACTCGCTCAGCAGCACCTGCTACTTTATCGCCAATCGCAGCCTGTGGCCCAACGGATTATTATTTCATTTTCCTTCATCCCCATTGCCCACCCCCCAGACCTGCACTCCGAATCCCAATAGAGACAACCCTACAATGACTAATATGGTGGATCGCCGCTGGTACGAACTGAATAAGCACATATTCCCCGCGAGCGTGTGGACAGAATTTGACCCACATAAAGATTACTCGAACATGGTAAGGCGGGATATGGGTAGGAATACCTTCTTCTTCTGGTTAAACCAGCTCCTTCTCAGTTGTCAACTCTGGCTGCTCCCTGGTTAGGGATGGGTGAATCTACTATCACAAGACTCTCTTGAAAACTATGGTATGATAGTATGATACTGTATATTATGATATTTACCTCTTTTTTCTTACCTTTCCCTTATCTCTTATCATATACTACAGGACCTGATTCAATTATTGACCCTGATGTAAAACCATTCGTGTGCTAGTTGTAAGGAAGAAATTCAATGAAACTAATAATTGGTTGCGTCATCCCATTCCAAGTACGAGTTCGTGTCGGCGTTAACCACAGTGCTAAATATGCTCGATGGATGAACTTTTGAATTTCCAGAATGGAATCCATTCTTTTCTTCACATCGGAATTACCCATTGCTCTCCCTGTCGCCACAATTCCTTCATTGTCTGACTCAAATACCAGGTTAGGATGGACGACTTCATCCTTGGGTTTAACGACCTCCAATGCCGCGCCAAGACTGACGGCTGCGCCGTTGCGACTATCATACCTGCAGGTAGTCTAATTAGCTCCCCGATTTTATTGAATAAACAATCACCCTACTCAAGTCACCAAATCGGAGTTTTGTCTCCCCCCCGGTGCTGATGCACTAAAAACGAGGAAACTCTGATCTAACAACTTGAGCGCTTGTGCTCGGGGGTGTCAGTAAAAATCGGAAGATATCCTTCTTGTCCAGACAGAATATGCACTTGTACGGGATAAGTGGAGATGGTCTTCCGGCTCTTTACTGAACTCCCAAGTACAATCTATGGTTTGCCCCATGAATATGGTTGAAAGCTAAAGTATGTCGCGCCAAACAGCCCCTTATTTATTGCTTTTGTTTATTCTACAGAGGTTTTAAGTAGGAAAATAGGTCAGAAACCCGACCAGGGCTGTTGCTTCTAAAGCAACTTAGGCAGGGAGATGACCCCCCTTGCGGATCCAGTGGTCTGCTACTTCACGAAGGAACGTAAGGCTGAACGGAACGGCATTTTTCGGTTCAATGCTAAGGGGACAATTTCCTCCATAGAATTCGTCCAGAGTGACATACGGGTCTTGTTGGGGGTGGGGGGGGGGCTGGAAAAATGTCCTATGTGCACATAACAAATATTAGTACAGGTATCGGGGTATGTAGTGTAAGGAAAAAACTTGCGTAATAGTCATGTAGCATCTGGTGTCCGTCCGGACCGAAACGAGAAACAGATAGGAGAAGTCTCATTTTGCTCTCCTTAGTAGGTGCAGAAAATTGGGCTTGTAGTACAACTCGCACAGCTCCTGCTGTACCCTCTTGCCAGAGTCTGGCATTCTCTTGAAGCTCGGCATGCGGCTCATTGATACCGGATTCCACAACGACAGTGGGGAACTCAGGAAGCCCGCCCGGACTTGGATCTCCACGAGGTTGAAACGCAAAGGTTGGCCTTTTTATTGAGCCTTTATATGCACCGACGAAATTGCTATATTCTGCCAGCGGAGAATAGGATTAGCTAGGTTCCGGCCTTTAATACTGAATCCTGAAGTAGTCAGCAACATACCGGGAGAACCCATCGGCGACATAGTGGAATACCAGGCACTGGAAATAAGATGATCGCGTGTGGCTTCCATGATGTTTCCAATAACCCATGATGAAACACATGCGTGAAGCATCGAAGGCATTACAAGCTTCAATCTGTTTTCACGGGAAAACCAGTGGATGCTGTGAGCATTAGCAAGTCATCAATATTTCAGGCCAACTGTGGGGCAATTAAATTACCGAAAGGAATATTGGTCATGGCGATCGGAATGAGCACGTAAGCTTTCCAGGGAATATGCGAAGTCTTCCGGATCAACGTCGGGAAAGCGCAACACGTCGGGATTGCCGGTCCTCGCTGCTTTTAAAACTTGATCAAATAATTGGTCGGACATGATCAGGCGACCAAATAGAAAGTTGCTAGGGATAAGTTGAGAGAAAGAGAGAGAGCTCAAATTGAGTAATTGGTGGTTGGATATGGTGTGGGGTTGACGGTTTGTTTGAAGACGAGACTTGCGGGTGACAAAATATAGGCCGCGGCGTGCCCGGCCTGACAGCATCAGCACAACCATCTGGCCACATCACCTCACCCCCATCACCGGTCGCTGCTTGGCCTAGCCGGTTCCAGAAGGGCCTGAATCACCAACTCTGTCGGCCCTGTTCGAGCCATCCACTCTACTCCACTCCACTCCTTCAATACAGCCATAGAATTGAATGATTATACGAAAAAACCTCCCGAGTATGTATGCAATGCCATAGTAGCTACCACTCCTCTCCATTCCCTATAGCTTCACTCGACGCCCTTTCCACAGCCCCCCAGCTCCCACGTTTCCCATGCCGCGGGGCAGGAATTAATACCACGGGAGTGAAGGGCCGACTTCTTTCCGCTAGTTTTTTTGCGTGGGAAATTCTTACATTTATGACTTTCCGTAGCACAATCACCAAGTCTGCGATCACAAATTATCACTCTGCCGAACCGAAACGCCCAGGCTTTCTGGTGGCTACCGCTGCCATAATAATTGATGATCGAAAAGAGATCGTTAAAGAGTCGACTGAAGAGTTTGAATTGGATGGGCTATGGGGTGAGGATTGGAATGCTGGCGGGGAGGGCGAGGAGATGGAGATCGCGGATTGATGATCCTGTAGCATCTTTTATTTTCTTTATATAAAAGCTTATATAGTGCTTGCTTCGATTTTTTTTTGTAGTGGTCCGCCACAGTGCTCTAGCTTTTCAGTAGATATGGGCTATGAATGTATAGTTCCGGCAGCCCATATCATACGTATAATATCTTTCGCACACAAAACCCTAGTCTCGGTAGCCACCACAGACCGGCGGGGGGGAAATCATAATCACTATTGTACTCGAGTACAGTAGTGCTAGCTGAGCAAAAGCCCGTATGGGCACTCACCAGCGATACCCATGTAAAACCTGGAGGTGTACTGTGCCTCCCACCACCTCCATCCGTGATGAAAATAGCTTATCACACTCAAAATTGTATAAGCAAAATAAAAGGTATAACCTCACCTTTACATCTTCTCCCACCCTGCTCCTCCTCTCCATTCTTTGCTCTGCCCCCTCTGCGAATGATAAAAGTTTGCGACCCGATGCTCTTGACCAACCTGAGCTGCCGCCTTCTCGCCGAGGTGGGCGGGGATACCATCGAACAGCTCGAGCGGATGAATGTCCGCCTCCTCAAATACCTCACCGATCGCGCGGATGATCCCATTGCGATTCCAGCAAGCAGGGATTTCCCACACACCGCTCATGCAAGCACTAGCGTCCTTAGGGAGGGCAGAGGTTTTGGAGGCAGAGGTTTTGGGACTGCCTAGCTGGGTTAGGCTGGATTAGAATTCCATTAGATATTGATGAAGATAAGGGGGGAAGAGTCCCGGCTCTTTTCTCTTCTCTTTTTTCTTTCTATTCTTCCCAGGTTTGCTCCGTCCTCGTTGGATGCCGGGGGATCGTATCTTTTCCTACTTACCCATGCGAGCGATTACCAATTTCTGACCAGACATGAGAAAGGGAGTGGTAATAAAGTCAAATATCTGGTAAAGGAGCAGATGCTAAGCGCCGCTAGCAGAAGGGGAGAAAGGCGGGGGGGAAAGGGGAATGCGACAGCTAGGAGAGAGATTCGGGAAGGGAAGAAGCTAAGGCAACAGGCGGCAGGTATGATAAGAAATTGACAAGTTTTGGGTGGGGCGGGAACGTCATGGGACTCGGTCGGTGGTGTTAATAATTAATGTAATATTATCATAGCTTGAATAACCGTTACCGCATTAACTTCATCATAGCTTGTCACTCGTCTAAAAACTAACAGTTCACTTCTTCATCCCAACAAATCCTCAGAGCCGATCACCCGCGCCTGCACTACCGAGTCCAACCAACAACGGTTAATCCGGTCTTCTGCACGCGACACTTACGGGCACTCAAGTACTTTGCGCAGGCACCCTGCCCACACTCGTGAC
Organism: Tuber aestivum; assembly: GCA_900010015.1. Taxonomy (NCBI): domain Eukaryota; kingdom Fungi; phylum Ascomycota; class Pezizomycetes; order Pezizales; family Tuberaceae; genus Tuber; species Tuber aestivum. Next base: position 33,131 of record LN891237.1, read on the forward strand.
TCACATGTCTACCCGGTGACAAAAGTGCATCTAAACCACTGAATCATAGCCCCGCGCAAGAGAACAGGAGCTTATATATATATATCCACCGTGTCCTGCCGTGACGGAAAGAAGCCTGCAGTAGCCGTCAAGGGTGGAATTTGTCGAACGTGGGGCACTTTGCACAGGGCGTGGTATGTAGGTCATTATCGCTGCAGTATTTTGGTTCGCTGGTTCGTCCGCATAGGACGGGGGGGGTCAAGCTTTGCGATAAAAGGAGAGTATGGTAGCGTTATTACTCATAGGCACACTCGCGTGATGATTTGGGAGATAAGGCGGGGTGTGGGGTGTGTGTTAAGGCGGGGTTTCTGCTCTTTTTTAAAGTTTTCTTGTACAAGCATACTGGTGCCGTACCGGTACTTTTTTCCTTATTTTTTGATTCTCTATTTATCCACTTGCCTGATATATTATGTGGGTAGATCGCTCTAGGTCGTATCGGGGCACGCAAACAGAAGATATAAATAAAAGAAAGCGAAACCCGATTGCCGCTCAGTTCTTGCAGTCGTACGGTGGGAGGGAACAGGCGAGGGAGAGGGGCAGGAGGCGCATTGGAGTGGCAATGGCGGTTCGGGTAGGACGGTAGTTGCCGCTGGGATAGTTGGGATGAGGGAGGGCGAGGAGGAGGGTGAGGAGGAAGAGTATGAGGGGGAAGGGACGTCGACAGTTGCGTCACTGGTTAGTGAGCGCTCTGAGAGCGGGTCTCAGGCACTCGTGCCGGCTCCAGTGCAGCCGGGAGGGGAGGAGTTGGGAGGTTTTAGGAGGCAGGGGCTGGGTAGGGAAACAAGTGGTATCCCCAGCTTGGACAGTCTCTTATAGAGGAAGTGAGATTTTGGCATACTCATTCGAATATCACCCATTCTTCGAGTAAGGCTAAATGTTTGAGTTAGAGGAGCCCAAAGGCTCTCTTCGACGGTCGGAAGCTATCCCCATGGTTTCCTCCTCCTCATTAGCTTCGGGGATCAGCGAGAGCTCTGTCTTCGGGGGCATGCACGGATCGAAAGCGACTTTTGGAAGTTATTTGAAGTACGTCGGGAGCTATCGGAAGAGCTATTCTTTTGGAAGGCTCCTTTTCGGATATCTGAGTTTGGTTATGCCTAAAAGGAGGAGGGGGCCGTGGGGGAGAAAGAAATGGAGGGCTTAGAGCTGTCTTCACCGTTTTCTTTAATATCAAGCTAGGTACTTTCTGTTATTGTCACAGAAACTAATTGAATGGCACGATCGCATCCCACTCGTTCAGAAAAGCAATGATTTGACCCTATTCCCTTGCCCCCTCTAAATCTCCGCCTTCAATTCCTCAAACAGCACCATCAACCTATCCATATCAGTAGCCTGCGCCGGCCACTCAATCCCCAACCCCTCCTTGGTATTCGGTTTTGGAATATACCCCACACCACCAAATGATTAGCCCTCCAAACCCTTCCACCAAGTATGGCCTAATAAGGAGACCTACCATATGAACATAAACATGATCAACAAGCTGATAAACCCCACATTGTTTTGCAAAATGTTGTACTCCACTACAAGGACTGGTACGGAGAGGTTCTTTGTGACGGGGAGGAGCTCGCTGAGTTCTGCGTCAGGCACATGGTGGAGCTTTTGGCAGTGGGTTTTGGGGATTCCAAGCTGGATGCGGGTTAGCTATAGGCTTACTTGTCTGTGGGAGGAGGTGGGGGAGGGCGGAAGAAGAGATGTTGCGGCGTGTCCGTGGGAGAGAGGATAGATGTACTCAAGTCGCCGGATTGAAGTTGCATTTCCATTTAAAGTATAATGTATCTTGGCATGGTAATGGGTGCTGTTTTGTAAGCAAAATTTGAAGTGGTGGACAAGAGTAGTCTTGTCATCGATTTCCCTTTGAAAACAGTGATCGTACTCCTTCTCTTCTTATAATTCATTTTCATATATTTATTATTTTATTAGCCATGAGCCTGCAAGACATGAAAGAGCATACTGTATGAGATAGCGACTCTTTTGCAAATGTCTGACCCATCTTCAGTACTTTATGATACTCGCATCCGGTGCGTTGAATGCTGCCTATAAAACTAGCCCCATTGCTACGCCAAGATGCATTATACCGCGAAAGGAAACGCGACTTCATTCCGGCAACTTGAGTATACTCCTGTCCTTGTACTAGGTCCTGCGAGCGATGCTCAGCCGATATCTAACCCTGCAACTGCTGTTAGATAACGCGAGGCGCTGCTCGGCATGCTATCACGATAGTTCGTTGTTCTGATAGCTTTGGGAATGGCCTTGGGCATGTTTTGGCTTGAGGGAAGGCATTTCAGATGTAGGAATATGTGAGGGTCATCCACCAAATAAACATCATGATTAAGATCAAACGCGGGGAGATTACCGCAACTAGCAGTAACCGACAGCTAGTACCAAAATGGGGGTATATAACAGGACTGAAAAAAAAGAACCTCCTTTTCATACCGGTTCACCGAGACAATAAAAATTGCCCCCCAGACAACCGAGGAAGACAACACCCCCAATGTCCACTCAGCCCATATTGTTGCCTCGATTATTATCCCCATGCTCGTCACAGGCACCATACCCACCACGCTCCCTGTCATGGATACCCGTCGTACTTCTTAACTGAAGACAGACAAACAACAACAAAACACAAGAAGACATTATTGTCTCCGCTCGGGTTCGCGCGCCGCTGTCCACAGTTAGTAGTGTGTCCCACGGAGCCGGGAAGCGTTGTCCATTGTAGAACGGGGAGTCGAGCAAGTGTCTGTAGCATCTGTGCATCTGATCCTGATGATGATCGTGTCTTGCCCTGATCTCCCCAGTCAGTTGCCAATGCAGCGCAGCATCTTTTGCGGTCCTTTTCAAAATCCTTCAATGAGTGAAGTGAGGACCTGGATAGCATTAATGCATGAGAGAAATTTTACCATTGTCTCAGTAGACCAAGGGATAACATTTGCACAATGTGACTGGTTACACAGCTTCAACTCGCCAGGAGTATGAGATGCAACAATACTGAACTAAATACAATTTCCCTAAATATCCGATTCAATACCATCCTACGTTTACATATATTTATTGGGATTTTCTTAGCAAGTTTCTCAGGGTCCACGGTGGGCCAAACCTGCATTAGCGCTAGTGGCCTGGGTCGGGACATGGGATGGCACCAGATGGAGGTCCCATCTCGGACCCGTATTGGTGGCACCACCTGGGACATTGGGGCTGATCCTGTGTAGATGGGATTTACCAAAACTTCAGGTCTGGTGTGGCGGTTAATAGAGGTTTTGCGATTTTGCATCTAGAGTCATATTCTAGTGTTCTCATTGGCCCAGAACCCTGTTTGACCCACATCCAGAGTCTTTTCACAAAGTCCCTAATAATTGGTAGTTGTGAAAAAGTAGTCTTGTATTTATTCAACACTCCACTCCCCATTGCAGAAGTCTTTACAAAGGTATCAAAATTTCTAGCAGTTAGTACAAAACAGGGATAATATTGAAGGGTTTACAGTACCATTACTCCTCCTCTCCTCCTCAACTCCAACACTACCTCACCCACATAACTTCACCCTTCCTTTGGCCATGTCCCTCCTCCCAACAACTGGCAAATCCACTTTCCATATCACCTCCCACTCCCCCCCTCGTAGTCACCCCTGGGTAGCCTCGTCCCCCACATACCCTTTAATCCTCCCAGTATTATCCCCAACCAGCCTCATACCCATCTCCCCAATACAAAAGTCTACAATGAGTATCAATTTCATCCACCCCCATGAGCAACCTGACAGGCCAGTTACCCTCTCTTTACTATAGATTTTCATCCTGCTACTTAGATTAAGTGATACTAATGAGAAAATCAGTGACAGGTCTTGGGGGCAGGGAGTCTTTTCATTGTTTGTAAACTGGAGAAATGTTACTCTCATAAAGTCCAGCCACCTTGAGAAGCAAACAATTCAATTATTTAATAACAAATCCTCCACTTCTCAAGGTGGCATGGATGCAGTCCACGACAATTGACCATTCCTGTATTCAGTTTTCCTTGTCCTGTACCATTTCACCGAATAATGCAAAAAAACTATCAGCCTGTATAAACCCAGTACCATCGAATTGTAGCATCTGCTACTCCTCACCAGTGGTTATGAAGCCATATACCATAGTACCACCCCCATTTATTTCCCCTAAGTTCTTTATCACAAGAAGATATATTTTTTTTTGCTTCATCTAGAGATGACTTTTTTGCCTCAACCACCAACCCAAATTCCCAATTGTCAGTGCCGACAATATTGATCATCACAAACTCTTGATTTCCACTCGGTTCTCCATCATTAACTTTGATTCCTTTTTCCCTGCACAAGTATAGATTTCATCCAGTTTTTCTTTTATACATATCAATTACCAGGATAAGCATTGTGAATATGAGATCGTTAATGTTGACTTCTTTATAGTGCTCATTCATAGTGCTTAGATAGTCCTCTCCTTCTAAACACTCCACAAGCCGCTTATATACTTTCTCTTTTACTTTGCTGGCTTTTTCTTCTGTGAGGCCTTAGATTTTGGCTTCCTGGTCAGGAATGGCTAACATCTGCATAACTCCAATAGCATATTAGTCGAATGTTGTTAGAAGAAAACCCAATCATTTCTATGCCTGTGTATGTGAAAGATTAGAGTATAGGGTCCTGTGCCTGGGATCCACTGGTGGCTGACTCTGCAAAACATGATTACTGTTAGAATTATTTACAGGCCATTAAGAGTTCAAGCTTACTGGTCAAGTAGGGGGAATTTTTTCACTACTGCTGGATAACACTATAGATACTTGCGGTAGGTATTAAGCAGCTATGGTATGAACTTGGCAAGAACTGGAAGCCTAAACATCGCTGCTATTCATTTTTTATAAATTTAGTAAGTTAGTAATTAATAAAAATAGATGTACAGGTACACTATTAAAGAGATCTACATAGTTTGGGCTTCGATTCAGGGAGAGCCTTAGTAAACTAATCAAGCTTTTTTCTAGTTTGTTTCTCTTGTATGAGGACCTTGGGGTGGAGACCCTACAGATATAGGTGTTAATGTGGGAGGTATAGGAGCCAACAGGACAATTGTTAGTGTGTACAATTTGATAAAAAAAAGAAACCTTATTTGTGGTAATAGCTGGTTCCCCTCCTATTTCGCTGTCGCTCATAGTCGGTGGAAGCAAGTGTGACGCGGAAGCAAGTGTGACGCCCCATAAAAAATAGGAGGTTTTTTTTTTAACCTATTTAATTCTAATAGGTTTCTATACTACCAGTTATTTACCACATCTCTGTATTTACATATAAGATATATAGTATTAAGTAAATACAACAAAATCAGCATTCATTGAAATAGAATCAGCTGATTGATTTGAAGAATCAGAATCTGATTCTTCAGCAAAATCATCATCATCATCAGTCCTACTGTTTTCAAGTTCCATTTCTTCTGTATGTCCCCTCTTAGCCAATTCTCTCCTGATATCATGTTCAAGTTGAATCTCCTCCTCTTCACTACCATCTTCAATAACCTGTTCTTCTCGATCAGCCATTGGCTCTAATGCCAGTAATGCTTCTAATAAGTCAGGCGGTGCTTGGAGTAACTCCAAATCTTCAGCAGTAGGATTTTTCTCTGGGTCGATAATCGGAACTAAGAGCTCTGCTGGAATAATACCACCACTTGTCTCAATTGCTCTTTTAGATCTTTTTCGTTCCCGCTCTGCCCTTCTAGCCTCAATTCCACGGCGATGCAATGAAGCTTTTCCCTTATTGATAGCTACTTGAATCTTCTTTTGAGCTTTTCTTATTGCTGCTACCTTCTCCTTTTCTGCTTTCTCCTTTTTTCTTTGTCTTGCTGCCTCTATCATGATAACTCCGCCTTTCTGAATAACACGACGAGAATTCCTTTTTTGAGCCTCCTGCTCCCGAACACGTGACTGAACTTGATGGTACAACTCATGTTGTAGTTGCGCTTCGGTAAGCAGAATTTGTGTTCTGTGAGCCCATTTTTGAAATCGGTTCTTCGAAGTTGGGCTAAAGGTTTCGGCTCGGTCAATCCATTCTCCTAAACCTTGCTGAGAATCAAAATAAGTGCTGGGAAGCTCAGGAAGATCTAGCTGATCAAGTGCTTCAACCGATCTGGGATTTGGCCCAACTGCCATTTGACTATTCTGTCCATTGTGAGGACTACTACTTCCTTCTCCAATCTTCTTGCTCTTATTATTGTAAAGTCTCATCTTCTTTACAGCTTTGGAATAAGAAACAGGAAACATTCCAGAATCCTTGAAGGAATTCTTAATCGTATATGGCTGAAAGGTTTGCTGACGGATTGAGTGCAAGTCGCGGAAGAAGGAGGAGATGGTATACTCCATATCGAGAGAGTGTAGAGCATGATGAATTGCCTTATTGTGGTAGTGCTTCCAGGGCTGAAAGACGCCAACATCAAGAGGTTGCAGTACATGTGTAAGATGAGATAGGAACTCGAAAGGAATTATGTGATGCTCATGACATTTTATAGTAAAGTCATCCTGTCGGTGGGTGGTATGGCCATGGAGAAGGAGAATACGCCAATGTTCATTGGGGCCCGCACCAACATGCTTGATAAAGTGATCAAGCCAAGCATGAGCGACATCTTCATTCGTGTAGCCTGTTTGTGATACAGTAATCACTTCGGCTCCAGTCAGGTTATCATGGATCCAGTTTTCCATGATCTTTTGCCCTGGACAGATAACAACTGGTGGGGGTGGTAGACTTCCATCAGCACATATGACCTCGATAATTGTAACTGACTTGCGATTCTCGGGACTAGCTGTATATAGCTCCTTTAAGTCTTTAGGAACAACTACAATCTCTCCGGTAGGACATCCTATTCTCACACCGGACTCATCCATGTTGTATATATATTTTGACCTTGTGATGTGGTACTTTGAGAGAGTATTCTGATACTCCTCAAACCAGGTTTTCAGATCATCCTCACTATGTGATGCAACTCGTACTTGTGCAATTGGTTTTGCCTCAATGGTATGAAGGTTTGCATTCCTTTTAAGCCATTTATGAAACCAACTCGAGGATGGTGGATTGCGCTTCTCCTGTTGTCTTAGGTAGCAGATTGCCGCATAGATCATAGATGGAGTAGCACCAAATCCCATCTCTACCTGCTCCAAACAGTACTTGAATACTGCTTGCTCTTGAATATCGGTTAGGACCAGATTATTTCTACCATGTTGATTAAAGGTACCCCGCGAATTGCGCTCCTGATGGCGTTGACGTAATTGACGCATTCGAATTGACGATGGCTTAACGTGAAACATTTGTGCTGCCGTACTTGCTGTTTCACCTGGCTCTTCATCTAGCCATTTGATCGCATGATCTAGACGCTGCTTTATTTCAAGCTTCTCAGAGGACTCTGACATTGTAATTGTGGAACGGGAGGATTCTTGATGTCTTGTGCAATTTACAAAAATATGGAAAAAGAGCTTTATTTATAAAGTGTATGTGATACATTTAACACATAGAATTACAATTAATTATAACTACAGAATAGAATAGGTAGTTTCATAAATAGAATTATAGTTGACTATTTCCATAGAATATATTGTCTGTTTTAAAAATAATCCTGCTCCAGGGAGCTATTATATTTAAATATGTTAAAAAAAAAAACCTCCTATTTTTTATGGGGCGTCACACTTGCTTCCGCGTCACACTTGCTTCCACCGACTATGAGCGACAGCGAAATAGGAGGGGAACCGGCTATTATCTGCTGGTATGGTGGGGTGGAGAAGGTTTGCTTCTTTGGAGAAAAGTGCAGAGAATACTGCTCTACTTTAACTGGGAATTGATTACTAATCCTTGGCATCTTGGCAGATGCCAAGTTTGCAACATGGCTGACTAAGCGCATCATATTCTATCACTCACTGGGTTAATACTATCAGGGAAGAGAAGATCAATTGGTATTATTATTAGAAAAATGGACGGGAAAGAAAAGCAAAAGGGGGCTCCTTGAGAGGGTCTTTCCTTTGTTACCTTGGGAGTACGGAAGGGTGAAGGAGAAGTGTGGAGGAGGATGGATATGTATAGTGATTGACTGGTGGAAGGACTGGGGAGTGATATTTAGTTTCTTATATACTCCTGTCCTTTCCGTTAGTTAGCCAAGTGGGAAACACATAACATCCTTCCTCACCTAAAGGTCTTATTCCGCGATCGCCGTATCCTATATCCAACCGCTACCGTTCGATCGTCGTATCGGAGCTCGTATATGCGCCGTAATTCGTTGTCCATGACGTTGAACGTGTCCCGCCACCTACCCCACTAATGCGGAAACAGTGGAGCAAGGTGGCTGACTGCCATCAAACGGGGCTATTATTGCAGGCTAGGAGCAGAAGTGCCAAGAGGTCCTCCGTTTCACCTGCAATGGTACCACCCGCTGCCAGCTGTGGCGTAGGGAGGTGCACTGCTTGAGCTGCTATTGGGGCCATTAGTCTTGGTTAGGTTCATATCCCGATAATTAGATTTCATAGACTGACGAGGTATTCCCCCCAGTGAACCAGGATTCTTGAGCCCATACTCAGCCGCATATTTGCTTAGACCCACGGTGCGAATGCTAGAAGAACATGAGGATGCACAATCCATTCCAGGATCACCACGAAGGTCATCAATGGCTTCCTGCCCGCCCCCCTTAAACCTGGGATGACCCCGCGGCAAACTCCCCAGGCTGCCGACGGGGGACCGAGCATACTAACAGAGCTTGCGGCCAGGGTAGGGCCCATCGCCCAGCTGTTGCGGGAGTTGGGCTACTAGCGGAGGGGGTTACCGGAGGTCGATACCTCATGGCATCACAGAAGGCCACTCGGTCTGGAGGATTCAGGGGTCGAGTATCTGGTCTAGGGTAATAAGGAGGGCGGTCCACCCGAGGTCTTAGGAGGCGCCGGCGGTGGCAGACCTTGGGCTATAGCGCGTGATCAGAGGCCCGCATCTGTCACCTGATTCCGAACAAGTCAAGGCCTTTTCCACCAGGTGGTCACACCCTGTATCGATATTGACCATATCTCATAGTGGTGCCAGGCGCTCGCCCGGAGGTCAGTCACACTTCCCTTATGAGTTTCACCACGCCTCAGAGTGGTGCTCGCAGGGACTCTCCCCTAGGCACTGATTCTATATATTTGGCACTGCCGTGAGCTCCTCGAGTAGAGTGCCTGAAATCAGGCCAGCAGGCCGTCAAGTCTTTCGAATGAACCAGCGGAAAAACCTGCATATCACCTAACTTGATTCTTATAGAATAGCCATGCGTGAGGTCAATACAGGCACCACGCTTGATATTTATCGAGACTTCCTAGTAAAATACTTCCATACCGGTAGTCTGGCGCAGCGTGGTATCACGGTATGTTGCTGCATTTCCTGCAATCAGCCCTATCTAATGATTGGGGGGTTGGTCAAAGGTAAATGGTTACGATTCGACTGTTAACCTAGGTGGGGTGGTTAAGCGAAGGCATTGGTGGTCGTGTGATATCTCTTATTGCATAATACGGTACTATCTCGATACTTGTATATTTTACAGATACACACTCAAAGGTTTAAAATGTTTTTTAATTGGAAAGCACAAACTACCCTCATGGTTTATGTAATGATGTGTTCCCCCACCAGCATAGAGTTGAATGAAGCTATAGAATAGACCACAACCACGTCCCGATCGGGACGACGAGGACGAGAGCGGACACGGCTATTATGGTGGGGGTACGAGATGCGCGGTCACGATCGCGACAAGCCAACGGCATCCGCTTGAACGAAATCTGCATCGGCCGGTGTACCGCGGTGGTTGGGGCAGGCATGGATGTTGGTGTGGGCATCAGCGACCCGTGATATGGGACGTCTACAAAAAGCCAGTGATATGGAATGGCCCTACAAAGCCCCGATTAGGAAGCTAATAGCTATATATCAACGACTTCCTCCTCCTCCCCATGCTTCCTTCATTTGATCAAATCCCCTGTTCAGATCGGCCGCCAACCCCGTTTGTACTCAATGTTATATATGTTGAAAAGCCATTTTCCATTGTTCCATGCCGCAAAAGGATATATAAAACGTAAAAGGTGATAGCCCATCCTATTCGCACCAGAGCCAATAGGAAAACCTAGCCAGAAAAGGAAATGGAAGAAAATGGAAGAAGATGCCGGAAGACAAAAGGAAAACACAGAAAACACTGCCGCTCCCCTGTAGCTATAATCCTCATCCGGAACGATGGGCAAGCTTAACCCCGAGGGGGTTCTTCTATTCTCGCCCATTGCCACTGGTCCGTGTCCTCCGATTCCGTTTTACGCGCTTCCTTCGCCGCCCCAAGGAATAGGGTTATCGGGGTGAGCATCGTAACTAGTATTGTAGCTGTCACACTTCCACTACGTCCGTGATGGGAGGAGGGTCTGTTGTCACCGTCGTCCTCATCCAGGTTTCTATTAATGAGGGCAATTCGTCGTTAGAACAAAAGGCATTCTTGGTGGTTTCCTCAATGTCATGTCCTGCCGGGCTAGGTCTTCGAATGGGGAGACGCTGTCTTGGCGGAAATACCAGGTGGCATAGCCCGCAACCGCAGTAGTTCCAAGTCAGAAAATCCTGCATCAAGTTAATGAGGAAAAAATGGAACTGAGGAATGAATGGTGTGCAGGGTGAGGGGGTTTGCCACAGAATCACACCGAGTCCGACGGCTGCTTGGTTCATCTTCATGCTTTGGGGTCCTCACCAATTCCAGCAGTAAGCAAGGCACATCCACCCGCCTTCTTGATCTTACACTTTTCTTTCTTCTCTTTCCCCTCTCCATCAGAGATCCCACCACTAGTACACCGAGAATATAGTGTTAGCCCCAATAGCCCAGTACGGGTGTGCAAATATTTTTGTCCTGTAAAACCGGGGACAGGTATACTAGCGCCAGAACTGCAAACCAACACTACCACAGGTAAACGTCATCATCGGTTTTCACGACAGTCTGCAGGAGTGTAGATGGGTGGACGGATACAAACAGAGGACGGAAAAGCTCACTATTGCGAACATGTATTGTATCGAACTACTCGCTGGACCCTTTACTGACATGCGCTATAACCACCCCCATTATCACCACGCTCCATAATGCCTGAGTCATGTGCCGTATTCACCATGATGCCCGAGTATTATTTCGTTCCCTTTGGCTCAGCAACTACCATGTGTCGGTCAAACACTTTCTTAAACTGTTCGTACACCTGTCGGGAGTTATTGGCCTCCTGCATTAGCTCCACCACCGCTGTCGCTGGTGCTGATTCCTGGCTCTCCTTGTCGCGAGGCCCCGGGGGCTCTGACCCGAGCGTTGGAGTGGATCGCGGTGGCGACATTGGGCGAGGCGGAGGCAGACGTATAAGCCATTAATTCTAGCTAAACCCAAGCCTTTCTAGGGATAGCAAATACCAAGGGGGAGTGTGGTAGTTGTGTTTAATGTGGTAGGGTCTAACGTGCAGGATGTGTTTATAGTACCCGGAGGAGTGAGAATGGGGATAGGCGGGTGCGATGTCGGTTGCGGTACATAGTTGTTTAACGGGTAGGATCTAGTGGAGATGGGCGGGTGTGCGACGAGAGGGAGGGTGGATGGATGGATGCTGGATTCTTGGCACAACAACCTACCCAAAACATGCAGGTCTGGCATTTGTCGGGTGAGTTTTATATCTTAAACCACTTTACACGCTAGGCAGGCAACCCATCGTTATCTCCAAAAAATTTCACAATGTTAGGTTTTTGCATATCCAGATATACGACTATTGCCTACGGTAAGAGTTTCTAGGAAAGAAGTCCAAGCCGATTCCTGTTCCTCTCCACCACAAAATCGAGAAGCGCTCTAACAAAATGGCCCACAGGGAACGAAAGGAAGCCAAAAAGCATCCAGAACTCCACCAAAAAAAAAGATGAAGGACAAACTCAATATTCCAGGTTGTTTTCCATATAAGATCGTTTATTCTAAGATTGAAGAGGGAAAGCTATTGAAGGAACAGGAGCAATTGCGAAGAGAACTTGCAAAGCAGAGAAATGAGGAGTTAGTGGGCAGAGCAGAGGGCAGGGAGGATGCTATGCAAGACCAGGGAGGAGGTTATGAGAGTTCCAGTGAGTTAAATAGCGATACTATGGATAAAAATGACTCTAATTCTAGAGTATGTTCCGCCATGTGCGACAAGTACTCATTTCTCTTTTTAAACAAATTGCTAAATAATCATACACTGGAGGTTCCGCAATGGCAGCCCTCCTGGCCTTACGGCGAGCAAGGGCCTCAGAATATGAAGCCAAACATGGTGGCTTCGGCGGCGAGTCCAATGGCGATTCAGGTTCAGAAACCGGCATTCCAGATCTCGAATCCAAGAGCAACGGCAAAGATACCTCATGAAAATCGCTTGACAAGATATTCAAGCAAGTGGTCGATGCTGCCGGCATAACTCTCTACGTCCTAGATGCTGGAGACCCCGAAGGCACCCGTTCCCGCGATGTGGAAAGACAGATAATGGGGGCTGATGGCAGCGAGAAACGACTAATCCTTATCCTGAACAAGATCTATCTCGTGCCAGGGACGCCTGAACGGGTGGTTGGATTATCTCCGCAGAGACTTCCCAACGCGGCCACTAAGCGCTAGCAGGTCTGCTGCGAATGCCCCAGACATTTGATCATAAATCCTTGACGGTATAGGGCACCTCAGCTACTCTTCTGGAGACTCTAAAATCATTTGCGCATGCCAAACAGCTCAACCGGTTGGTATCAGTGGGTGTAATTGAATACCCGAATGTTGAGAAATTATCAGTTATCAACACCCTTACCGGCCGTCTGGGTGGCTTATGGACCGCCTTTCCGACAGGCGCTGAAGCCGCCGTCACCACAAGCTTACTAGAAGTCAAGCTAGACAAAAGGCTCAAAATGGTGGCTCAAAGGACAACCAGGCACATCTCATCCTCCTGAGTGCCCTCCAACCAAAGCAAATCCTCGACCCGGTACCTGCAGTTTCCCTTCTCATCCGCCGGCTATCTACATCTCACACGCTATTTGACAAACTCCTCCACTTTTACAACCTCCCTCCCATCGTCGATACTACCGCCACTGATCTCACAATAGACTTCCTAATGTAGGTCGCACGAAAGGGTGGGCGACTAGGTAAAGGAGGCATCCCGGACATCGAAGGAGCGGCAAAGGTCGTCATAATGGATTGGAGGGATTGAAGGAGCCAAGGTTGGATTGATCCCCCCAACTGCGGTCCCCCCAACTACCGAGGTGTTAAGCTGGCCACCGCTGCCATAATGATTGATGATCGAAAAGAGATTGTTAAAGAGTCGACTGAAGCGTTTAAATTGGATGGGCTATGGGGTGAGGATTGGAATGCTGGCGGACAGGGCGAGGAGATGGAGATCGAGGATTGATGATCCTGTAGCATCTTTTATTTTCTTTATATAAAAGCTTATATAGTGCTTGCTTCGATTTTTTTTGTAGTGGTCCGCCACAGTGCTCTAGCTTTTCAGTAGATATGGGCTATGAATGTATAGTTCCGGCAGCCTATACGTATAATATCTTTCACACACAAAACCCTAGCCTCGGTAGCGACCACAGACCGGCGGGGGGGAAATCGCAATCACTATTGTACTCGAGTACAGTAGTGCTAGCTGAGCAAAAGCCCGTATGGGCACCCACCAGCGATACCCATGTAAACCTGGAGGTGTACTGTACCTCCCACCACCGCTATCCGTGATGAAAATAGCTTATCACGCTCAAAATCGTATAAGCAAAATAAAAGGTATAACCTCACCTTTACATCTTCTCCTACCCTGCTCCTCCTTTCCTTTCTTTGCTCTGCCCCCTCTACGAATCATAAAAATTTGCGGCCTGACGCTCTTGGCGAACCTGCGCTACCGCCTTGTCGCCGAGACGGGCGGGTATACCGTCGAACGGCTCAAGCGGTTGAATATCCGCCTCCTCAAATACCTCACCGATCGCGCGGATGATCTCATTGCGATTCCGGAGAGCAGGGATTTCCCGCATACCGCTCATGCAAGCACTAGCGTCCTTAGGGAGGGCAGAGGTATTGGAGGCAGAGGTTTTGGGCCTGCCTAGCTGGGTTGGGCTGGATTAGAATTCGATTAAATATTGAGGAAAGGGGGGGGGAGAAGGGTCCCGGCTTTTTTTCTTCTCTTTTTTTCTTTCTCCTCGTTCAAGGTTTGTTTCGTCCTGGTTTCCCCTTTGGATGCCGGGGATCGCTGCTACGAGGCCGGGTAGACATCTTCAGGCTGATTGGATCCAGCATTTCCTCCTATGGGTTGTTTGTCCGAGTGTCCTGCTTTGGCCCGGGCTGCCGCATAGGCCAGCCTATCAGTGGCATGGCAGATTGGGAACATTGTAGAACCACGAATGACAATAAATGAATCTTAGACAGCAGCAGCGCACTCCCCTGCCCCCACGCAGCAAGACAAGGCAAAACATCTTTGCTACTGCACCCGAGTACAGGGCCCAATGACCATATCGCAGGTTCCGCAAGCGAGCTTTGCCGCCGTCACCTGTTATGGAACCTACAAAACTTATGCCCTGAACCCCCGTATACTCGAGCAAAATGAAAGCGCTCCCCACCTTTTCCATTATTATTAGACTAAGTCATCCCTAGACATTCCACAGTATGATACAGCCTCTGAATGACCAAAGTGTCTACCGTGTCCCAATCACCACCACCACCACCACCACCACCACCACCACTCCAATCGCTACCTACCTCCCCAGCCGGTTCGGCCTCTCGGCCACAGCGAAAACAGCAGTGGTAGGAACAGCAATGGCACCGCCAGTCCCCTTCCGTGAGGCAATGATCTCGCCGGTAGGAGACATGCTCATTCACCTACTCACACCCACGCACACACTGTATCACAAAGCCTCCGCAAGCATACTAATCACCATGTCAAAGGTATTCTCAGTAATGCCATGCCCTACCTCACTATTCTCTGAAGCTCAGCGCGTTAACAATCTCCCGTACTCCTCGACGGAGCCATTCGTACTAAGTCTCCACGACGACAACCCCGTAGTGCTCTATATCCTACTGAAAGCCTTACACAGTCACCCACCCGTTCCCCGGTGATTATCATTCAAGCAGCTGATAAAGATGGCCTTGGTAGTGGATGAGTATGACGACTGCTCACACGCGACGAGGAAGTAAGGCGAAAGTTGGATGAAGTGCTGGACGTCTCTAGTCGAGAAGCGGTGCCAGGAGTGGTTATTCATAGCATGAGTGTAGGGTGTGGAGAATATTTGCGCAAAGTTGTTTAAGAAGGCAGTTGGAGGCTTGTGTCCAGGGGGTTGAGGGGAGTATAGATAAAATTCCAATTTTCAAGGTAAAGGAAAGTAGAGGTAAGCCCAGAGAGTTTGTGCCCAAAGCCGTGTTACGTAGTACCGGTATATCCATCCCCAGCCAGCCAGCTCCGCTAGGATTCTGATGAAGAAATCGCGATATCAGAGAAGCGATATCAAGTGGCAGCACTCAGCTCCTCACTCACGTAGGACTGGTGTTTACGCCTCTTTTTAACCGCTACCAACCTTCACAACCGCTCCTCCAGTGCGCTGCCACACCTCCCGACCTCAGCTGCGATGCTCTAGTATTCTCTATCTTGTATCGCAAGCTCTCCGAATTAAACCTTCTTCTTTGGAACACAATCGAGGGCTTGGACAAGTTTACGGTTAACAAAGTAGTGGGCTGGGTCCTCAACATAACTCCCTGGTCCCTGATCTGAGAAGGAGGGATGAAAATTCTGTCTTTTGAAAAGCATAGAGAGAAATGCGATCCACTCAAGAAACTTGCAGCCGAAGTTAAGCTAGCTATATCTAGGGGCGAGGGGAGTAAAAAGCGGGAGATGTGGGAGTTTAGAGTGCCTGAACATAACTTCCTCGAATCCTAGTTTACATTGCAACAGCAATTTTAGGCATGTCAAGTTAGCTTTACCCACTTATTAGATACCCCAAGGAGACGATAACTGTTGAAATATACGGTATCCTATTCCTATCCGGTGATGTGGCTGTGTTGGTCATGTGACACAGTCAGATGACCAATGAATGTACTAGTAGATTCAAGTAGGTTCTAGTTATTTCCTTAGTATGGGGCAGTGTGCTTGTAATGATATAAGGGTATATAAAGGGGTGTAGCTTTCCTTCATATCTCCTGATTGAAATCTCAACACCATCAGAAATTAATGTGAGCCCCACCCCCTCTATACCCCCCCTTTTTGGGGGGCCCCCTTCTCCTGTATCCCCCTTGGGGTACTTGGGCCATCCCCCTTGCCCCCTGGGCCCCCTCAGTCTTTACCTCCCCCTTCCTCTCGGTTGCCTTTGCATCTTACTTACGTTTTCCATGGTCACTCATGTTGGCTGCTGAGGGAGGCCGGGCCCCTCACTTTAGTCCAGTGTTCCCAACCGTCCAGTCCGTCCGTCTTCAGGGGAGGACGGGACGGACTACAGCTCATAGTCCGTCCTTTTGTGGGTGCTAGGACGGACTATGCCCGGGAGGGTGAGGACCGGACGGACTATAGGGGACAATAGTCCTAGCGCTTAGACCTCTAGTACTAGTCAAGTTAAAATTATACACCTTGACACGAATCATTTTCACACTATGAGGCATCACTCGTGTGGTCCCCGGCCGTCCCTGCTGGAAATAGCAGTTGATGGCCACACTTGGTGCGGGATGTGCTCATACATGAAGACATCAGTAGCATATGTCTGTACCCCTGGAAGACGTGTAAGCCATGCAAAGTTTTCTCATCCCTGTCTTTTCTTCCCTTCTGTCCTCTCTTGCGAGTGAACAACTTCCTGTACTTTACCTCTCTCCTCAAGTTCTTCATCTCAGTCATCTCTAAGCAATCAATCATGGTCTTTCTCTTGACCTGAGAAAAACCTTCCATCTCCACTTGCATGATTCTACTCTGCTGCGTAAACCCTCACTACAGATCATTACCTCCATATCAATCATTTTTCAACACTCTCCTACTGTCCCCCACCCTCCCCCACCGTCCCCGGCCATCCTCACCAGTCCCCGGCCGTCCCTTGCCGTCCTCTGAAGTCCCCTGCCATCCACCCCCCCTGCCCTGAACTAACATGTCTCACCCTGGAAGGCCCGCCGTCCTGCTAAAAGACGGCCGTCCTGTCCTTAGGCCGCCCTGAACGGACTACAGATAGCCGTCCCCTCCTGTCCAGGGGTCTTGGCAGTCCCCCTGTGGGCCTCCCCGGGCCCCCGGATGGCTGGAAACACTGCTTTAGTCAGCCTGTTTGTTGTCATCCAGGCTATCAGTAGTGTAATT
Organism: Tuber aestivum; assembly: GCA_900010015.1. Taxonomy (NCBI): domain Eukaryota; kingdom Fungi; phylum Ascomycota; class Pezizomycetes; order Pezizales; family Tuberaceae; genus Tuber; species Tuber aestivum. The sequence continues at coordinate 50,438 of LN891237.1, forward strand.
GCCCAACCCTTTCACTCTACTCAGTAGTGGGATCCCTTCCACTAAGTGACGCTATCCTTGTGGAACAAAGGACGACATGAAAGACATGACAAAAGACCAGGAGTGTTCAGGGGTTTGGACATGGCCTTTATGATCCTGGGTTTGCAGCTTTCAACCATATTGCTTTGGGGGTTCTTACAACCCAGTCTTCTGTTTGCTTCTGCATCCTTCTTTTGTCAGTCAGCTTGCACTCTCCTGGTGCGTGGCTACTACCCTACTACCTGGCTGGTACTCTACTGCTACCCTGCATGTCTAGCACCCTACTGCTACCCTGTATGTCTAGCACCCTACTGCTACCCTGTATGTCTAGCACCCTACTGCTAGCCTGTATGTCTAGCACCCTACTGCTACCCTGTATGTCTAGCACCCTACTGCTACCCTGTATGTCTAGCACCCTACTGCTACCCTGTATGGCTAGCACCCTACTGCTACCCCTCTGGGCCTTTGGACTCTTCTTTCCCCTCCTCCATCACCAGCACTATACAGCTATTGCATCCTAGGACAATCTTTTTTCCAAAGTTCCTGGTTCTGAATTACAGCTGTCTTTCTCCTCTATCTACCTTCACTGGCCTGATCTTGAAGGATCACCTCTCATCTCTGCTGCTTGGTCCACAGGGTCCTCCATTCTGCCCTATCACAATTAGACTAGCGGAGTCCAACAGTGCCATCCCCAGGTGTCTCTTGGGATGTAATTCCTGAGCTAGGCATGACTTATAGGTTTGGTTTCTCAGGTTTTAGTTTTCTTTGGGTTTGGCACTGGTTCTGAGGCGGTTTATTTCTGTAGTTGGATTTTTTGAGTTCTTGCTTTGCATTTTTTTTAATATGGTCCTCATTCTATTATAGGCTTTTTGTATGTGATAGCTTGATTGTTGCACAAGAGTTGTTTGGCTGTAAACTAATAATATACTCTGAGTCAATTAAAAAAAATTAAAACTTTTCTTCATATTGATAGAGCACACAAGCTTGGATTTACTATCTTACTGGTCAAAAAGATATTTATCTTATCAAGTCTACTATACTTATCACAGTACAAGTGACTTAGAGGAAAAATTGAAAAATAACTATTCTTCAGAATATATGCAAAGAGTGCTCCCAGATTCACCTCGATCATGACCAAGCATAAACCTCCTTGGAGCGGTTGCGCATGCCGAGCACCGATAATTTGTGTCGGATGAGCATTGGCAAAAAGATTAATGGAGGATGCAAAAAAATCAAGATTCGCTACCATTGTCGTGCAGTACACTCAATGGTGTGGTTAAAAACGTATGGCCACTTCAGACTGTTCACGATAAATTTGGAGCCCCCGATATGTCCATCGCGGGCACTGGAATTGATGGTGGTCTTTTGAACCGTCATACGAAGAAGTAAAAAAGACAAATCACTATCTATACAAGCATCTAAAGAAGGCAATGGATTACCGTAGTCTACATTAAGTACACAACATGTTCAGGCAGATACTAGCAATCGACTGTGAACTGTTCGGCATGAGTCCACAGGAAGGTTGGCTAGAAATGTTCCTGTGGCAAAGCATCCATGTGCCACCCATATGTGTTGGTCTACCCGTCCAACAAAATCCAGCTATCAACGAGGTAGACCCGTCAACCCGAACAGCAACTCTAAAGCGGGGAAGCCACGGATACAGACTGGGTGAGGGTTCAGAGAGGCGACACCCGCAGCGAGGCCCGGCATGGATTGACACCAAATTTCGGTACGCATCAAACCAAACTATGATACTAAGGGCCCATTTACCTACAGACGGCCGTTTAAATCATGTTGATGGTGGCAACCGTCAAGGGGCTCTTAACGGTCGGTAGCGTTAGGGGCTGAATTCTCATTCTGTGTTAACCTAATGCACCGTCTACCATACTGCAACCCCTGCCACACCGTCTATGAGTAAATCCAAAATTTTACAAAATACAAGGTGAAGGCTTTGGGCTTACAATTCCAAACCTCCTCTCCCATTCAATCATGTCCGACCGATTAAAACAGCGGACCCAACTTGTGTCCTCTACATGCCATCTACAATGACTCTTCAAGAGTCCTTCCACCTATTCTAGTGACTCTTTTTTAGCCCCTTTCGCACCATAGCCCAAATCCCCCATGGTGCCATGCAAAAAAAATCTTAATTGGAGCAGGCAATGGTTTCAATTCTGATATATTTATCCCAGAGCCACTGGAGAAAAAAGAAAGCAGCGGATTTTCCGTGGTGGTATGGTCATTCTGGGCATCACAGGTCCCAAGCATAGTGACAATGGATCAGTTTTTGAGGCTGACGGTGTTGCTACTCCACCTCTGGAGTACCTTCTCATTTTGACCGTTAAGCACCCAAAATTCCTGACGGTTGAAAATTAGGTAAACACATTTGGCACCGTCAGTTGCAACACAACCCTGAGCTAACGGTGCCATCAGAGCCCACCCTACCAATTTGTGTAACGGAACTGGTAGGTAGACGGGCCCTGAGCCTTCCTGACGATCTCCGTTTTCTGGAGTATCTTTGGCCTAGTTAATTCATGAGAGTTAGCTACCCCGTAACAGCGAGGGAGCGGAGTAATCGCCAGTTGACTATCCCCTTGAACCCAATCAACAGTAACATGTTGGATATGGAGGCCGAAGTATTTCTCATAAGGGTGATGCCGGGGCTGTATGGGCAGTACTTGAGCTTGTTGACCGAGTTGTGGATATCGTTGGGTGGCGATTGGGTGCTATGCGGGGATCGGGGAACAGGGAAGCTGATACCTGGACCGGGTGGGAAGGCTCTCCCGATAGTGAGAGAAAGAGCGGATTGCGAGCTGCTGTTGCCACTGGGCCCATCTCTCTTATTGAGATGGTTTCGAACCTCTTGGACGATACTCCATTTATTCCGCGAGTGCCGAATATCTATTTCGAATACCTACGCCACATGCTGGGCACCCGGACAGAGAAGAATACGGTTCATCCGTGGAAGTTCTACCGTCTGGTGATTGCTACAAACAGACTCCTCCAGATAGTGAAGTCGCTTTTCCGCTGCCAAGTCATTTAACAACTTTGGTTGCACCTAAATCCGAGGCGCGGCGTTCTTTTGATGATCTAGAGAGGCTTGTCAATGGGCTTTGAGGCCATCACCTACCCCCACCCCACTATCTTAAAGACGAATTTGGCATAACCCTTATCGGCGGTAAATATGGCGCACCAGTTCAAAGTCCATACACAGTGTCACAGCTCCGCAATTCCAGTCCAGCCCTCCCACGCATCATCCTCCGTTTATCAAATGCCACAGGCGTTTCATTCTCGACATGTGCACTGCGCCAGGCTCCATTGAACGATGGGTTGCCCCTAAAAGCCCCGGAAAACCGGAGTTCAGAGACTTGAGGAAGAGCAGATGGGGCGATCTTTGGGCGCTTAGAGTGAAGTCTCGCACAGGGCGGAACAAAATGATTGGCGATGACAACAAGGAGGTTAAGTCAAAATTGATTGCCATCATGGATCCTCATGGTGATGAGGTGAGGGCTGTTATCAGGGATAAGACGACTGCCTTCCTGATGGCCCGGAGGAAGGAGGCGACAAAGGTGGTAAGGCTTCAGAGGAAGCTGGAGGCTAGGGAGAGGCATGCCGAAATGGATAGTAAGTAAAAAGGAGAAGGAAATGAGGCAGCGGGAGAAAACAATTGCAGAGAAGGAGGCCAGGGAGATGCACAACGAGATTATTTGGATGCCTAGAGGGGGGGGGGGAGGAAACTGTGGGAGATGCAAATGCGGAAAAGAGAGTAGGAGGCGACGGAAGGGGGGGGGGGGGGTGCAATTGCAGTTGGCGCTCACAATGTAAAACTCTATTCTCATATATTGCTTCCCGATTTTTGTCAAATTATTAATTTAGCTCTGGGAAAGTGTTATCCATAGCAGCCATTGGTACTATTTCATTGGTTGGTGGTGTGTCATTCGAAAGCTCATGAAATCGTTTATGAAAAGGTACCACCATCCCCGAATCCCCGGATCTCTTCCATTTTCTTTCCAGTAGAGGCGAGGACTGGGAGAGGTATGATATATATCGGGATGTTTGTGGTATACTTGTACACGGGAAAGTGGTCTCGACAGTAGGGTTGGCCAGACCCCAGAGATGGTATCTTCAACAAATTTCTGCTAAGAACTGGGGAATACCAATGCGGGTTTCTCCATTGGAGGATTCTATCATGTCATATATTATTTAGCGAGTTTCTCATACATTCCTGAGTTAGGCAAAACACTCAGCTGAGCCAGTGCAGTATTCTTCGAGGGGCGTGGGCTTGGAAAAAAGGTGCTTTTGTATTGAGTGATATTTTGGGATCTAGCTAAATATGGTTATTAACTCCAGGCATGAGTGGTCTGGACATCCTAAACCGTCACAGGATGGGCCCGGTACAGGGGGTGGACAGTCTCTCCATTCGCTTCATATATGTTATTCTGAATGCTTTGCTGAGGGCGAGAAATAAGCAGCGGGGCAGTGAAGTATTCCAACCCCGTATCTTTCTTCTACTGCCGTATCTGGTCCTTTTTTTCATGGAGGGTCTTTAAGGCGTGTCATGTACGGCCTCGTGTGCCGCTGCGCAGTACATTTGTGACGGATAGCTTGGTTTACACCACGGGATACCGTAGTAACCCAGCGTTGGCTGCAGTGGAGCTATATCGTATCGTTCCGAGAAGAAGGAAAAAGCCCCTTCATTCTACTTTTCCTCTAATTCACTTGCAGATAGAACCATACCGCGGTGGTGGTCTTTTCTACGCCGGTATGGGCATCACGATGGGAGTTGAATGATTCCCTTGATACTTTCAACTTATGGGTAGGGAGGGCTTTGTCATTGCTGAGTTGCCTTTTGGTGAGCCTTGTAGAGGAGTTCTTTCCAACCAATGTCGTATGTACGTGCAATGGAGGCGTTTGCTCCCAACTCATGAACTCTTCTCCCACCCGCTCCTCACAAGAACCACAAACACTCCCCCCTCCGCACACAACTGAAACTTCATCACTACAACAAAAAACCACTGTTTCTCGCGCGTGCACCAGCCCTCTCTCTAGCCCCCCCCCCGAAACAAAAAACAAGTAGGACAAAATGTTTCGAAAGACCCCGGAGCTCATACCCAAGCAAACCGGTAGTGGTGGCAGTAGTGTTCGTTACGGGGCGGGGCGGGGCGGCTTTCCGCTATTTCTCCTCGCCCCGTTACGGCCACGGGGCGCCGCCAAACTCCTCCCTCCCCGCCCTGCGCCCGGCACGGGGGCTACCGCGCGACCCCAATGTGCTCCCAGCCGTATAATTTGGTGGGAGCAGTAGCGGGGCCCCGTACAGGGGGTGGCCAGGGCGGGGGAGGGAATGGAGGAGAAAATAGGCCCCGCCCCGGGCCAAACACCGGGGCGGGGCGGGGAACGGGGGCGGGGACCTGCAGTTTTCGGGACCCCAGAGGCCCCATAACGGACTCTAGGTGGCAGCGAGCCATCTCAACAACCCTCCAAGTCTAGGTCTCCTGTTCGTGGATCCGTCTCTCCACAAAGGCCTCCCAATGATCCGCCTGAAGTCGACCGGAAAGGGAAGAAAATTCAACGAAGCGAGCACGGACTTGGTCAGCAACGTTCCGGGTCTAGGTTTCCAGTTCGTGGATCTATATCTCCACAAAAGCGTCCCAACGATCCACCTGAAGTCGGCCGCCCAGGGAAGAAAATCCAACGAAGCGAGCAGGCACTTGGTCGGCCTGGTGACAACCCCCAACACTCTGGCAATGAAGAATATTTGTCTGTAGGGTCGTCTCGTCCGGTATCCCGTGTGCTGGCAAATTTGACACCTTTTTCCTGCCTCAGGCAAGTTCCCTATACCCTGACCCATTTACTTGTGCCGTACAAACGCTTCCGAAAATATTAGCAAAGGCAACTCCAACGCCCTAGCATGAGGATCAATTATTTGAGTTATAAGTATTGCTTTGGTGCTGGTTTAGTGGTTAACAATTTTATATAGATCTCATATTCTAAGCAGTCATCTCAACCCACTCGAGTGCCCCATTGGGGACTGCAAGTTTGTCGCCGGTGGTCAGGATGACCTGCACTAGCACTAGATAGATGTCCAGTTGCTAAACGAATTGGAGACTTCTAGTGTTCATTACGGGGCAGGGCGGGTTTCTGCAAGTTCTCCCCACCCCGTTACGGCCACGGGGCGCTGCCAAACTCCCCCCGCCCCGCGCCCCGCACGGGGGCTACCGGGCAACCCCAATTGTGCTCCCAGCCATATAATTTGGTGGGAGCAGTAGCGGGGCCCCGTACAGGGGGTGGCCAGGTCGGGGGGCCATATCGGGCCGGGGAGGGAATGGAGAAGCAAATAGGCCCCGCCCCGGGCCAAACGCCGGGGCGGGGCAGGGAACGGGGGCAGGGACCCGCAGTTTTTGGGGCCCCGGAGGCCCCGTAACGAACTCTAGAGACTTCCTCGTTTCGAACCCTTGATTCTGTGACATTCAAGGTACGGGGGGATGTACTGGATGCAAAAACTCTGGACGACTTATACAAAATTTTGTCAGCGATGGAAGATGTCGAGCTAGCGGGTGGCACTTGTGGGCCGAGCGGTTTTGTTGTTGCGGGCGGTGGGGGAGGTGGTGAAGGGGAGGGCAATGGGGGCGATCTTGTTCCCTGGGAGCATGTAGAAGATTATGTCGCATCAAGATTGGCCAACCTCACGCAAACCTGCACCGAAGATATAAGCCATCATTATAGAACTGCCCCCAGACCCCGTGCCGAGATGGAAGACGTTCAACGAGATTTGGAGCGCATTTTTTCTGCCATGACTGTTGCTGTCAGGAACAACCTCTACCACGATAGAGACTAAGCTGCTGCCTCAGGGTTGACTACGAGGGGGAGAGGACAGTTCCAATGTCCTATGGGGTGCACTCACCATTGCTGTGTGCCTGTTGTTGATGCCGGGTGGGTCTTGTTTGTTTTACTCTTTTCTTGCTATTGGTATTTCTATTGTGGGTGCTTCGTGGGTCTTGTTTGTTTTGCTCTTTTCTTGCTATTGGTATGTCTGTTGTTGGTGCTGGGTGGGTCTTGTTTGTTTTGCTTTTTTCTTGCTATTGGTATGTTGGGCCGGGGAATCCATATCCTCCCCGAAACCAAACCTCAATATCCTGAAGCATTGAGAGTGTACACATTATTCGACATAGCATATGGAAAGGTCATTACCGCGACTCTATCCCTTGTGCTTTCCATCGACTGTACAATTTGTTTCGCCCCCAACTTCATACTCGACAAAGATGTAAAGGAGGTATGCGGACTACCCTTGTCAGAAATTGCGGCGAAGCAGATAGAAATGGGACTCACGATATATCTATCAACACCAGTGTCCAGACCAACACCCTGTGGCTGCCCGACATATCCGGCACTACCGCTAACTTTCACCTCAATCTCAACCGACATTCAAAACCTATTCTGCTCCTCAGATTGACTGCTATGCATAGGCAGAGTATCCCATTCGAGGGTACTCACCGGGTCAAGAATAAACATGGGTGGCTTCCACTGTCTGCAGGTTTGGTCATGTCCTTCAAAAGCATACTGCCACCCCTAACTTACCCATTGAGAATTCAATTCAATTCAAATTGGCTATTGAAATTCAGTCCATAACACCCCATTCCAGACTCCATCCTTCGATAAGATAAGCTAGCTCGAATGATTCACAGTCACAACCTCTAGATATGTTAACGCTACAGTACTATACAGAAATTGACTGAGTGAAAAAAGAGACAGAAAAATTTAAACATAATGACAGAGCGAAGGTTATCCTGCTATATCCTGCCGCACTATTTATAGAAAACAGAGCAAGTGAACACAAAGAATATATCCAAGGGAAAAGAGGAGAATCTGAAAAAATGAAATAATTGTGGGAGGGACGCACCCTCCACCTATCTGTCCATCATTTTGGGACTGACTAGATATAGAGAAGGAATGAGGAAGGAAAAATATTTGTATTGTTTTTTAGAAAAGGGAGAGAGAGTGTGTGCTTTGGGCCATATTATGTTGCTTGGGGCGAGTTCTTGCGGTTGAATTGGGTATTTGGTGCCGGCTGATGGGTGGAAATGGGGGGGTATTTATGCAAGTTGATACACCTCGCCTGTCGAGCCTACTATACAATATTAGACGCTGTATCTCCGTACACGTGACAGAAGAGTTGACCTTGACTCACCTGCCACTCACCAATTCCGACCCCTTTCCCCGCAAATCACACCTGGCATTTCTGCATGCTCTTCATTCTCCTCCACATCATCTTCTCCCCCCACCACCTTCGTCTTCGGGCAATCTTATCTCTACGACCAAAACCCGCCGCAATAAAGACAACTCAGCTAAAAATCTATTCCCCATTCAGACCGACTTCGACCTCTAGGAGGGAGCAGCCGGTGTGTACCCCACCATCACCTCACAGAGCTTCCCTCCCCGCGCTTCACACTTATAATCGCTAACGAAGGAGACTAGCCTGTTTGTTCCTATCGACGCTTGCAGTAGGGAGATTACCTGGTACTGCTGGGTGCCTAAGGATTATGATGCGGGGAATTTGGACCATGCGCGGAATTATGTCACCACGGGCGTCTTGGGGAGGATATTGAGGGATTACTTCGGGTTTGAAGTGCAATTTGTGCAGAATGTCACAGATGTTGACGACAAGGTAGGGTTTTTCTTGCTTTCTGGAGCAGGGTAGGGTGAAGTGGCTGAACGAGTTGCTAATTTGGCGCGCGAATACAGACTATCCTGTGAGCTCGTCAGCAGCATCTGCTTGAGGAATTTATCTCTCAGGATCCATCTATTACACCGGAAGTTATATCTACTGTATCTGTAGCTTGGACGGCTTCCCTGTAGAAGAATACAGCAGCCGGTGACGATGTTACTCCCGAGGATTTTGAGAATTGGGCCCACTCATGCTAAAAAAGAGATTATGAGTCTTGTTTTCAAAGAGCGAGAGCGGAAGTGCAGCCCCTCTGCTAAGCCTGAGGAAGAGGAGAAGGTGATCCTGGATGAAAGGTCTACAAAGTCTAAGATGCATGTCTCAACTCTGCATGCTGTCTCATTCCTCTTACAAAAGACCACGGAAGACTTGAGAGATTTCCGGAGTGCTACATCTTCGATCCTACTCCCTTACCTGGACTCAGCAAATCAAGGTAGAGAATACTCTCCTGAGGTATTTAGCAATCTTACCAGTTTCTGGGAGAACCATTTCAATGAAGACATGGCAACCCTCAATGTTCTCCCTCCTACAATGGTTACTCACGTGAGTGAGTTCATTCCCGAGAACGTGGCATTTGAAAAGAAGCTCGTCGATAAGGGGTTTGCATATCCTAGAGCAGAGGGGTCAGTCTACTTTGATATAGCAGCATATGAAGCTGCTGGCCATCATTACGCCAAACTCCAGCCATGGAATAAAGGCAATGAGATCTTGATTGTAGATGATGAGGGTGCTTTGGCATCCGACAAAACCACAACCCTACCAAATACTGTTGAAACAGGAGCGGAAGGCAAGCCAAAACCACTAGCCAGTAAGAAGAAACCCCAAGATTTCGCTCTATGGAAGGCATTTAAGGCAGAGAAGCCAGGAGAACCAAGCCAGGACAGTCCGCGGCGCAAGGGACGACCCGGATGGCATATCGAGTGCGCGGTCATGGGCTCGGAAGTCTTGGATGGTCGAATTAATATTCATTCCGGAGGGATTGAGTGACCTTGTGTTCCTGCATCATGATAATGGGATTGCCCAGGGTGAGGCGTACTGGGATGGGTGTGTTCTCTCTAAAACATCTAGTTCATGGGAACCCGATAGTGCTGACCATGGGGGGTGCTGCGACATTCCCAAAAACGCTGACGGAAGGCACCAATGGATCAATTACTTCCTCCACATGGGCCACCTATCAATCCACGGTAGTAAAATGTCTAAGCGTTTAAAGAACTTTTTTTTTCCATCTGTGACACACTCACCCATGGGAGATGAACCCTGTGGGGACTTCGGGTAGTCTTGTGAGGCGGGTGGAAAGACGGCATTGAAGTTCGAGAGGGGGCCCTAATGGCAGCTAAGAGTTAGGAGACCACGGTAGGAAAACACACAGGTGCAAGTCTTGGAATTTGTTAGGTGAGTATAGTGGTCTGATATACTCATCCAACAGTCGTTCGTCCACTCTTGGTTAGCGTGGGAATTAGGTAAGCGCCACCAAAATTTCTCGTAACACCGTACCAGTGCTCACCCTGCAGTCACCCACCCTCGGTTAGAAGCGATGTGGATAGCTAAGGCCTGTAGACCGGGGGAGCCCTCAGCGAGGCGCGGCATGGCTTGGCTCACAACTATCTTCGACCGCGGGCATTCTTTGCTGCCAAATATCGCCAAGCCTCGCTGAGGGTGTCGCCTCGCTGAGGGCTCCCCCGGTCTACGAAGTACTTGCGCCCTTGGGGTTATGGTGAATAGGCACTATTGGCATTGGCTCTGGCTTTGGAGGTGGATTCCTATTAGTGTCAGCCGGTTGGGCTGGAATTGTGAGCGATCACAGGGTATCACTCGGCATCAAAGAACGCTACTACACGATGCGCAATAACCTCACTGAGTGAGGATAGTACTTCCATTTCGCTCTGTGTCGTATACCATGCAGGCCAACCCGGGCCGAAACCAGAACCATGGTATAGCCTATTATGAGCATGCTAAATCTTGTGAACGACATAAAAGGTAGAAGGTACGACCCCCTGCCGTAGCTAACCCCCCCGCTTCTTAGTTCAAAACCCCTTCGCTATTTCCTAAACACAACTCCCCATACCTGCGATAGCTCCCGCGTTATCTCTACTCCCACGGTCTAAAATGCCCTATGTGATATTAGCTTTTGTCAGGTGGAAGAGCTCCCACGGACCAAAGCATACCTTGAGGCTTTGCCGAAGGTTCCCGTGGTGTTTTAGGAGTAGTGGACACCTGGCGGCCTGAGGGGGTGTCACCTTGGCAACCAGTCGCACACGGCTCCCCAGGTGGGTAATTGCCGTTCGTAAAACATACCTTGGGGCTTTGCCGAAGGTTCCCGTGGTGTTTTAGGAGTAGTGGAAACCTGGCTGCCTGAGGGGGTGTCACCTTGGCGACCAGTCGCACACGGCTCCCCAGGTGGGTAATTGCCGTTGGTTTGTTCTGCGGAAGCTGCATTTAGTATGGGGAGAGAATGAACCCATTCCCGAAAGGGGGCACACCTTTGCTTCTCCTGCGACGCTTTCTTCGTCCTAATGATTTCCAGGCTCTCGCCATTCTGAAGGTGGTATATTCGCGGAATGCGAACTGTGGATATCGTGTTTTAATCCAAGTGTGTAGTTCGTCTTCTGCAGGCCGCTTAATCTCCTCTGGGATCCGATTGTATGTGCGATCCTGCCTTTCCAGATTATACTTTTCGTAGAGGTATCTCGCCATTGCCTAAACCCGGCCCCTCCGTGAAGGGGTAGTTAGCCATATGTAACTATTCAATGGAAAGGTTTCTCTGGGGTATCCCTCCGTTCACTCTCTACAGCTCCACCCCTCTTACCTTTATCTCATCCCCGGCTCTCTTACCAATTCCCATGGCTTCATCAACAGCCCGAGGCTGTTCTGAATGTTCTGCGAGTATCTCCCTAACAGTCCGAGGCTGTTCTGAATGTCCTGCGAGTATCTCCCCAACAGCCCGAGGCTGTTCTGAATGTTCTGCGAGTATCTCCCCAACAACACCATCATCCAGTATCCCATACATGGGCTATAGGTTTCTTTTGATAAATTATAAAATGTAGAGTAGGTGGGCCTGGCCGATAGAAACATGCTCTGTTGTCAGCAGGGGGTGCAACAGGTATTTGTAAATGCACATTTTGATAAGCGCTTTTAGCGGAAAGCGCATCCTCTCGGTAACACAGGTGCCAGGCCCCGTGTTATGCTCAAGTGCTCCAACCTGATTGAGACACATCTAGGCCGTGTGGTCGTATTTGTTCTTGAGGTTCGGTTGCTGATTCCCTATTGCCTCAGGTGCCAATCTCTGGTGCAACACACGCAGGGATTGGGCTAGAACACCTCACCTATAGGTTGCGTCTGTCCAACTCCTTACAGTCCTTGGCTTCAGGGGCAAGATAATTCAGGAGACTCTTATTATTCGAATAATTAGGCCGTGTGCTATGAGACGTCTAGAAAGGGAGCAGCCCCTTTCCCGCTTCCGTGATAGTAGTAAAGGGATCGGCAGCGCTTACTCAGGAGGAAACCCCAACAACCTACACACGGGCTTTACACCATGTACCTGAGTATAGTGTTCGGCAAATGAACGCACAGTCCCCCATCCCACTGGACCCCAATCCTATATCCTCTCCCCACGCACAATGGCAATATGTACTATACGTTAGGTCCTACGTTCGAAGAGGCCCTCCGGGCAAGTGCCTGGCGCCTTTATCGGGGAAACCAGGCTTTAAGAGCTAGAATACCAGACCCTCCCCCATCTCTTGCGCCCTATCCAGGCACGGCCTCACCCAGCCCCCTTCGGTAATGATGTACTAATACCTGTCTAGCAAGGTGGAGGGCTGGAGACCTACTGGAGCTAATCGGCCGCCTTCATGTGGAACAAGGATCGTTGATAAATATGGGAACCGCCTAAATGCACCCGGTGGTACGTGTGGTGCCACTACGGGCGGTATACATTGATGGCCGTTTTGTGGAATGTCCTAAGCGGACAGGGGTATTTGTGGTAGGATTGATGCATGCAGCGAGTGATATTGGATGAGGGCGAGTGATGGAACCTTTTATTCCTGTAGCGGCCTCCTCTCCTTAGTGTATCATAGCCCCCTTTCTTATACTATGCGGCACAGGCGGTCTGGAAGTGGATATGTCAATGTTAGCGCCAATGGGAACCCAAGGCTTGCCTTGCGCACTATTACCTGAGAACCAGATAAAGAATTTAGTATCGAAATAGAAAAGGAAGATATATAGATTGACTTGATAATACTCAGGCTCCTGATCAATATAGACATAATGGCATAATATGGCACATGATCTCAATAATCAAATGTATTCTGCATATAAGATAGTATGAAATGGTCTGAAGGCTAGAGGACATGTATATATCCAAGGGGATAGTCCCGGCACAGGTCAGACAGGCGATAGTATCCTGTACAAGGCAGATACAGATATTGTACTGACCCCGGAAGTAATAGCCCCAGCCTGTGTTCCATGGTCATCATCCATGACCAGCAGCGCCACATTGTGATTTCCTCTCTCCTCCATTACCTGCCGGATTGTTGCTAGAATGATATTTACCTGGCATTGCATGTCCTCGGAACTGGAACCGCTATTGTCTGTAGCCGCGCACCCTTTTATATCTATAATCCTCAAATCGCCCCCCCTTTGCATGGTATCAAACACCCTATCCATTACCTGGTGTGCAAGGTCACCTAGCCCTGATGGCTCATATGTGGCATTAAGCAGTCTAGTGGCAACTGGCTCCAATGTTAGCCTATTGTAGGATCGCAGGTAAGATAGGTTCCAATACCTTGACTGGGAATCACCAGTGATATACGATGCTTCAACGTGACTAGCTGGAGGATTTCAGGATTGTAGAGCAAGGGGCGATCGCCAATAACCAATGTCTATACATGTGAGCGATCGTGCGTAGTACCATAGAAGGTGGGGTTTACCAGATGCTGCATTTCAATACCCGCTCTCTGTTGGCACGATCGCTGAGGCCGACCCAGTGTGTACTCCCGTTCACTAGAGATCCTCCTATCAAGATTGGAATGTATCCTAAACCTCCCGTCGTTGTAGACCAGATGGTCTCCGCCCTGTATGGCCAAAGGGTCAGCGATCCCAGAAGCAAGCGGTGGGCAATGCACTGCCTACCTGTGCGATCTGAATGGCAAGCCATAATATGCGTTCGACACGGACGCTCATCATTGACGGTGGTTCCACAGCCTGATGTTGCCTGCCCCCCCACCCTTCTTCTCCAAACCAGTCGTCGGGGAAATATCCTCGTGCCCAGCGAAACCCACGAAGGCTGTGGTCCTCAGGTAATGGGTGGCCATAGGGACCTCGAGGGAATCTCATGTCCAAGGATATACCATGGTGGAAATCTCTGATGAGCTTGCTATTTAATATATTCACCAATCCCTCCCACGGGAACCCGACCTCTAGCTGCCTCATTGCCATTCCTACTCGTACCACGGTAAAGATAAATACGAGCCAGACATGTAAATGGGGTAGTACATTAGGATCATGAATCCTCTGAAGGGCAACATCAAGTATGCGGTATGCTAAGCGCTTCGAACGATACAAGGTCAGCTGGGTGCCGGATAGAAGGTCCTTCCGCAAGCCATACTGATGGAGTCCGATGATATTGCAAATTCCGATATATGCACTATGATACTTTCTGAGTGTTAGGCGTTCTTTAGGTACGAGTCTCATATGGGTATAGACTTACCTTCCAGTCTGACTCTAGGTTCTGGACTGCCATGGCATGTAGGTACATAGTTAGAGTGTTATCAAATCGTTTCTTGTCTTTCCTGCTATCTGTGATATTAATGGCATGGAGGAGGGTGAATTGGCTAATATGGTCCCAGGGCACACCGCCACTCGCACGTATTGGTCCGGCAAGTCTGTTGATGGCAACCTTACCCATGTCAGAGGGCCGGGTCACACATAGGCCTTTACAATAGTAGAACAGCTGCTGCAGGGCATTGCTTTGTATAAGTGATCCCAGGCGGCAGTACAGGTGGCCGACCTCAGGGTTCACGCTAATAGCTATAAGGTGCGAGGACCGTGCGGTATCTCTTAACATAATGCGATCCTGGTCTGTATCACCCCCAGAGATCCAATGATAATAGCTAATGTTGGCAAGGTACTGTAGCCACAAAGCACGGTAGGCGGGCACAAACTCATACACTATAGATCGTCAGAATATACATCCCTTAGGGGGTATCGGAACTTGCAATGACATATCATGCCGTGAGCGAAGATTATGAATTCCAACATGTGCTCTATCGCTGCCGGCAATGCTTTTCGAAGCACCTCTAGAACGCTGTGGATATGCTGCCAAATATGACCTGGCTTGTTCTGGGCCCGTAGTCCGAGTCCCCCATGTGGATAAAGTGCAAGAATGGCGCCATGCCGCTCGCTCAGTAGGGTCTTGTGGCTGCTAAGCCAGTCTTGCCAAAATCTATGGCCCGCAGTTCCACCACCAGCCGGTGCTAGCTCGACGGCCACTGAATCTCTGCAGTATATTCGAGGTCTTCAATGCTTCGTGATTGTGTCTTGTTGGTTGATTGCTATTACGCATGTCTGCCGGCAGTCATGGTATTCATAAAGCAGTTCTAAGGTTGCGGTTTCATCTGAATGCCGCTATTATACACTAAGTTAGACCAAGATTAGGTTTACACTAAGGGTTGCTTGCTGCTTAGGAGGGATCTCTAGAGTCTGCGCCACTGACGCTAATATATCACGTAACAAGCTGGGACTACTCGCGCGGCCGAGTTGAGGTTGGACACCCAAATAGAGTAGCGGTCGCTGAGCCAATCACTGGTTATATATATCCCGCTAGGGTGACCAAGGTGATTCTATATATCGTACAAGTTAGTTTGTGGCAAATTAGAATCATCATAGCTGCACAGGCAGAGGTTTATGGAGTCCTTTTTGTACCGTATCTGATTATAAATTGTGTTGCCGTGGATGGGGCTGTTATTGGCCCGGCGATCCCTACTTTCTATGGGTGTCCAACTTCAACTCGGCCGCGCGAGTAGGTCGGTATCCACTAAGTCATCGTATTAGGGCTCTGAGGAGGGTACAATACTTGGATACCCTTGCCGGACACCAGCTTGGCACCTGATGCATAGGGTACTCATACTGAGGAATAAGGTAGCGGGTGCTAAATAAAGGGGTAGGTTTACATGCACAATTAAGAAGCAGTCCGGGGGGCATGTTGTAGGTAGGTTAAATATAGCTATTGATTTCTAGTGGCCTGGTAGGCTAGCCTCATCCCATGATTGAGCGCACCCCAGAGTGTGCTAACTACAGTTCCTCGAGTGGTTCAAGACGTGCCAACCCTGTGGCGGCTCCCCAGCCTCCGCCAACCTGGAAGTGGTGGTGGGGTAGGATCAACTGCTCGGTGGTGATGACGTGGCTTGATATCCGTATGGGCCTATATCGCGGCGCTTCCCTATAGTGGAGTATTGGCGCTAATGCCTCATGGTAAGATGGATTACTTGGTTGTTGGGGGGTTTGTACGGTGCTATAGCTGGGCACCTTTACCTCCCTGCCACGTTCCCGATTATGAATCTGACTAGGATGAGGGCCATGGATCAGCCCACCAAACCGCCCTCTCACCCCCCGATTGATGTTGACCTTCAGGATCAGGATGCACTGAGAGGAAGGGGGTGTTTGCTATGTTGCAGGGAGGGACCCAGTGCTGGCATTCGTGCTCAGTGCGCGTGGGTTGAGGGTGAGGGGACCTGCAATTGTTGTCACCATTGCCACATTTATCATCCCAATTTCCGTGGCGGTTATTCTACTTGTACTCGAGTACCATATATTATCAGAGCTCACCATCGACGTCCACCACCCGAGGTTCGCCGCTACCCAGGTTCACCGTCCTCCTTTAACATACCTTTCTACCCCCCAATCTTGTCCACTCACCCTTCCCCGGGTTACCAACCAACCTCTCCTCCAACATGTCGTCGTCATTGATGGACAGTAGATGGGCACCCAACCCCTCAGCATTGGCCTTTACGGGAGTTAGCGACGGACGAGGCGAACAGGAATGTAGTCCTGCTCCAGGATCTGCGCCCATTAGCCCAACTCGCCCTGTCTCACGAGGGCGTAATGGTGGTGGCCTGTGTCCTTACGGGGTAGCTTGTTGGCGTGGCCCTCGTTGCTGGAACCTCCACCCTGAATGGAGGGCTTTACCTCCATCCGAACCCGAGTTACCCGTGCCCCATGGATGGGCAGTCGCTGAATACCCATACCAAGGCCCTTACGTGCCACCCCCGCCCCCGCAACTGCCTGACACCAGAGGTGCATCAGACATTGCTTTCCCTCCGCAGCATCCCCTGGAGCCTTCTGTTATACCACAACCCCGGACGGGGACACAGGAGGCGCTAGCAGGCACCAACAACAGTGGGGCGCTAGAGGCCAGCCATGGTGGAGTTGGGGCTCCGGGGGGTGTCGGCACCACAGGGCCAAATCGGAGGCCAAATCGGAGGCGACGCCGCCGGGGATGCCGGCGGGGCCTACATGGAGAGCATAACGGGGTGGAGGGAGCACAGCAGAGGGACCCTGTTGAGCGGAAGCCGGAGTTCGAAGATTCACGGCGGAAGGACCCTGTTGAGCTGAAGACGGAGTTGGACGATGCACGGCGGAAGGACCTTATTGAGCTGAGAGCGGGGTTGGACGATGTGCGGCGGAGGGACCTTATTGAGCTGAGAACGGAGTTGGACGATGTACGGCGGAAGGACCTTATTGAGCTGAGAGCGGAGTTGGACGGTGTACGGCGGAGGGACCTTATTGAGCTGAGAACAGAGTTAGACGATACACGGGAGGCCGCGCTTGCTCTATTCAAGCCACGGTGGGAGGAGCTATATGAGGCCCACCTAAGTCTTCTTCAAGTGGTCGAGGGATGTCTTGGGCGGATGGAGCGGAGGTTGGCCGATATGGGAGGACACCAGGAACTAGCGTTGAAATCCCAAGGTGACCTTGTAGGAAAGCCCCGGGTGCAACAGGGACAACACGGACGGGTCACTGTAGATGCCATATGGGTACTTGTATCCCAATTGGCAGTTGCGATGCACTTCCTGCGGCAGATATCTGCATGCGCTAGTTCATGGACTGGCCAGCTACGGCCAACTCGAGGGCTTTGCGTGGCTGCTGTTGGCTTGATACTCTTGAGCATATATTGCAGCCACTACTGGGCACCTCTCACCCCCAATGCACAACCAGCAGAGCTTCCGGTAGCCAGTCCCAGCCACTACTGGGCACCTCCCACCCCCAATCCACAATCAGCAGAGCATCCTATAGGCAAATGCTACCCCTATAGTCCCGGGGGCCGGCGGTACACATCGTATGCGAAACCTACCCTTTCCAGTCAACCTACGCAATTGGGGCCGGGATTAGAGGCCACCCCGTTGGTCAGACCAGGCATTCCTGAGGTGGCCATGGGGGCATTTGGCCCTGTTCCACCAAATGTGGATGGAGCCATGGGACATCCGGGATCCTTACCCCACAACCTTTTACAGAGTATAATTGAGGGTGCCCAACCGTTGCCCTACGAGGAGACATTAGGATGGGCGGCAATTGGAGCCGCCATACTTGGAGGAGGAGGGGCCCTTGTATACTGGTCATGTGTACGTTGACCACCTCAACACCCGATATAGTTGGCTTGTAGTTAGAGCCTTTGGAGTGCATATTGCCTGTCTGGATGCAGTTTGATTAGCGACATTTCTGTTGAGATAGCTCGCGGTGGATTTGATGTGTTTTTGCAACCCAATAGCCTCAGTACCCAACCGGGTATAGAGTGGTGTAACACCGCAAGAGGGTTGGGTGAGCCTAGTCTATTGGCATTAGATAGTCTCCTGCAGACCTGACATCCTACCTGGACGAGGTGTATCCAGAAGAACCGCGGTACGGGCCATGGTATGAAGGCCATGTGCCACGTTATCTCCGTATCTAGATTGTTACTTGTAGAGGCTATTCTCTTGTATATATAGTACACAGGTCCTCTGGTCCTTGAAACACTTTATAAATATTGCTCGTTGGCGTAACTACGGTCACCCTTGCATTTGAAGTCTAATATCCTTGAAGTTACCAGGTACCTGGACGGACTTTGAGTGCCTGGCAGCCCAATGCAAATCTGTAGCTTAATATAACTACTGTAACGGATTCTGCGGACGACGGGAGGAACCGGGGTGGAGTGGTTCCCTCTCCTCCGATGTGTTAATAGTATTGTAATCCGCACTGCCCAGTGTTGGCGTGAAGGGGCTTAGGAAATACCTAAAGATGTGCTCAATACATTATTACACAGCCGCAATGGGAATATCAGCCAGGGTGCCTCCATCAATACTATCAACCTCTAAGGACTCCAAGTGTTCACTGCATACAAACCATGCTTGGATAACTTAAATGGTAGGTTTAGGACCAACAGCAGAGAAACAGGAACGCTCTGGATTTGTGCAGGAAATGTAAGGAAAGCAACAAGAAAGTTCATCCTAGTGAACCTCCCCCTTCGGAGGTCATTGGGTAAACCCCCCTTGAATCCCATCCTTTCAAACCCCATCACTCCCGCCAGTGGCTTCATGACAACTGCCCCCCCCCCCAACCCCGGGTAATCGCGAATCCTATGTGCTAGTACCAGTGTGCATGATCTAGAACTGAGGGGGTCCGGGGTGGGTGAGATGTTGTGAGGCGGGGTTTCTCTAAGATACCTCTCCTGAGCCGTGATGCTTACTGCCATCTCAGGGGTAGTGGGCGAGAATATTTGGAGCCAAAACCACTGTTGGAGCATTAAACCTGTCGATACTGTGTATAGATAAAGAGCTAGCTACATACTTCAAATCATTCCCATGCAGATAAGATACCGGTATCTGTAGTGGCGATCAAAATACTGTCCCTAGCAGCGGTTCTTGGGATTGAGGTCCCCTCCAGCGAGTGCGCTGTAGTAAGTATTGGTGTGCCCTCATCTTTACCGTAGTATATTTTACACTGATGGCGAAGGCCACTCCACCCATGTTCTTGTTGTCCTCAGCTGTCCTGATGTTCTCGCGGATGCTTGTTTGTCATCGTACCTCCAAGCGAGCTTCAGCCCCGACTATTATTCCACCCCGATCCCGGGTCTCACATTGTTTCCTGTGTTCCTTTAATGAGCTGGATAAATTGAAATAGGGAAGGCGCCGATCACCATAGGGTGGCAGTAAGGAGGTGAAGAGGTGAGTGGGTGATGAGGGTAGGTAATTTGACGAAGGGCAGTCAGCGCTGGTGATGATACTGCGGCTCAATCGATCAGTACTCGTACACCACTATGCGCCAAGACATTTAGTGTGAGCAGGACAGGGTTCTTTGTGCCCCTCTGTTTGTTGACACCCCGCCTACAAAAGGTATTTAATGAGAGCCTGGCAACGGTTGCTACGGGCACTAGTATCACACAACCATCTCATACAGTATTTACTTACCCTTCTTTACTGATTGCCTCCAGATCAACCGCCTCCACATCATCTCTGCGTGCATTGGCACTACTCGAGTATGTGCTAGGTAGACGCTACCGGTACGAGTAGCACGCTGGCTAATACAAGGCAGGGTAACTGGAGAGGAGCTGTACACCATCCCCGACGTGTGGTTGGGCACAAGTTACTGGCATCTGGTTGATAGCATGAGAGAACAATGTGTTGTGGTTCACATTGTACCCTTCCACCGAACTATAGTATTAGTCTAACCCGACATTCCTCAGCCTCTGATCTCTCCACTACGCTCTCCTATCTAGGGTAGAGTTCATGCCCTATGCTACCAGTGTTCCCAACCGTCCCGGGCGCCCTACGGGGCCCTGGCGGGCTTGTAGTCCCGGGCGCCCCGGGCGTGGTGGGCCAGGACGGCAGGGCATGGCGTCCGTCTTTGATAAAGACTGCCGTCTGAGGGGTTGGCGCCGGGGCCCGCCGGCATTAATACAAATGGCATACTCCAGCCGTCCTCACCAGGGCCCGGGCGTCATCTGCAGAGCCCGGCTGTCATTCGCAGGGCCGAGCTGTCATTCGCAGGAACCGGCGTCCGTCCCGTCCGAAGCTAAGGACGGATGGACAGGACGTTTGGGAATAATGCTACGAACATTATGGCGGCCCATATTCCTACACGGTCTCCTCACTACCTATG
Source organism: Tuber aestivum (assembly GCA_900010015.1). Lineage (NCBI taxonomy): Eukaryota > Fungi > Ascomycota > Pezizomycetes > Pezizales > Tuberaceae > Tuber > Tuber aestivum. The sequence continues at coordinate 71,298 of LN891237.1, forward strand.
CCTAACATCAGCCTATAGGTCAAGGGTCTTGTTATAAACACTACTGTGGTGGTGTACCCCCTGTGGGAAAGTAGGATACAAACGGCCCTCATCCTTTCCGCATTCATTTCCCTTTCCTGTACAATTGGGATAGACCTTTCCTTGTGTCCAAAATGGGTCCGATGGGTCCGCCATATCTGACCACTAGTACTGTGGAGCAGGGGCTGCCCACTTTCTAGACCTCTCGTAGCACACGACCGAGTTATTCGAATAGCGATCCCGGTAGGAATCTCCTGAATCATCTCCCCCAGAGGGCCAGGAACCTATGGATGAGGCGTGCTAGCCAACGACGGTAGGGTACAGGGGGCCTAACATCGGATGCAAGGATGATAGGCTGTACTTCAATCAAGTTGGAGCACTTGAAAACAACAGCGAGCCTGGCGCCCCGGTCACAGAGAGGATGTGGTCTTCGCTAAAGGTACTTATCAATATGTGTATTTATAAATACCTATTGCACTATCCGCCGCCTATGGCAACTCGGTGAACCATTATAAATGACCAGAAACTGGTATATGTTCACCGCTTAACCCCTGTTGCCCCGTATGTTGTCTTTGGTTTTGGGATTGATACTGACTATCAACAGGATGCCGACTTGATACCTGGACAGAACATTGCTACACTGTCAAAAGACTAGGAAACTGTTCTGGTACTGTGCCGACACAGGGAACCTGATGGCCAACTGCAAACATTACCCAGCTAGTGCTGTATCCCAGTTATCCCGTAAGCACCCTGGATGAGCTCAAGAACGTTATAGCTCGGTGCCGGCATCAGGGAAACCCAACATCGCCACGGCCTCCACACCAGTCTCGCGCAAGAGGCGATACTCCAACAGTACGTTTGAGCAGTGGCGGCGGCAGCCGGGAAGCCCAACATCCCGGAGAGCCCAGTACCACTAGAGACACCAGCAGCACCTGGAGATTCTGTAATGGAGACCTGGAGCGGAGGTTATGGCATGGGGTTGTTTATGAAGCGGAGGTCGGCGGCGGAGATTTACGTCGGAGATGGGACATTGGGATTGGGTGGAGGATCCTGTAATGATGGATACAATGATCAGGTTAATCTATATATCATCCTTTTCTATTTCAATACCAAATCCTTTATCAGGTTCTCAAGTAATATAGTGCGCGAGGCAAGCCTTGGGTTTCCATTGGCGCTAGCATCGACATATCCGCTTCCAGACCGCCTGTGCTGCATGGCATGAGGAAGAAGGCTATGATATACCGTATCATTTCGTAAAGGTCGGATTGGAGCTAAGAGAGACTAAAGCATCGGGAGTAAGCGAGGTGGCAAATTCAGCCACTAGAGTATAACATTTGAGGTAGTACAGAGTAAGCAATATTCTATGAGAACTGAGTTTGAACAAAGCAGCCAGTACACCGAGTACACATCAATCCTTAATCACAGTAGTCAAATTCTATCTCCTCTGGCATTTCTCTCCCAGCTCCTATCTCATCTGCAATATCGGCATTCTCCACAGTCCTTCTTTCCTCCTCCAATTGCCATTTACCAACCTCAATTCTGGAAAGACCTTTGATATTGAGTTCGTGATCGTGGCTTCCATTGATGGGTAAAGCCATTCCGAGGACCCTAAATGCCTTGACCATTACATGATCCTTTTCCATACAGAACTATAATAGGTAAATACTTCAATCAGCCTATCCTTTATTATAAATAAATCATCTATATTATAGGATGTGGGGTAATTGTAACAATCAATTAAGCTTCAGGCTGTTGGAGACGGTAGGAGAGGTTCATAGCTTACCTGTTCCCATGCAGCTCCTACTGCATGTACCATGATAACTTGCCGTTTTTCAACAGCGGAATCTGTAGAATTGTCAAGAGCATTTAATGCTCCTTGTCCCATAGTTTCCATTACCATATCTAATTCATTTCTTATCATCTCCTTCAGTGGTCTATTCACTGATACATCTAGGACCTGAATAGGCCTGGTGCAGCCTGCTGGTATTAGGGAAGGGACAATATCGTAATCATTAAGTAGCTGTAGTACTTCGGGGGAGTGGTGAATGCAAGCTGCATCAAGTGCAATTAAGGAAGGATGTGGCTTTCCGCTGGGGAGGGATTGAAGGAGGGAAGCTCCATTGGTCCATATCTGTGGACCATGGCCAGCTGGATGTAGTCCAGGAAGTAAAGGCTCCTGAATCCATCGTAGTGCTGTTGTAGTATTGATATAACCTGTAGGATTAAACCAGACTTCAACTCATGAATCGTACTGTTTCCTCTTGACTCCATAGTACCTCTCCTGATGGGAAGGATCATCAGTATCTTTAAAAATAGCTAATGGCCGTACCCGACTAATTCCATCAGCAAAGGCTGTTAGAACAAGCATTGCCTGATGCTTGTCCCACCCACCTCATAGTGATGTTGCCCATATTGCCCTTCCTCCTTTATGTGCATAGGCCTTTCCGCTTAGGTACTCAAAGGGAAGAGGAGTTTGATCCATATTGCCAATTCAAGCTAGATCATAGCGTCCAACATCATAGCAATAATCACCGATAACTACTTGAGAATTGTGCCTATTGAACGTTAACCAAGATTCAACTAGGCTTTTATAATGCACAGGAACATGTTGTGCTTTATTCATCATTGCTCTGGGTGAGATACCCCATCGGCTCAAGAAGTGCTCAAACCATCCCTCTGAGAACCTGAATTGTGAGGAATCAAGTTCAGGATATATTCCCTTGAATACCAATTTGCTTGCCAATCAGAGCCAGGCTAAGCGTACAATTCCTCCTTCTGCCCTTCTCTTACCAAACCGCTTATGCAATTCAGCTTCCATCTCCGGATAAGTACATATTCCAAGGGGCCTATATGAACGGCCCTGTACTGGAGTTTGTATAATAGTATTTACATTTCTCCTCCAGTCTGGAATTGTGCTTTCTGTAATCTAGACAGTATTAAGATTATTGTAAGCACGTATTCATTTTACAATTGCTGAGATCTGAATGGCAAATACACAGCTCTGATATTAGGATATCTGAAGCCCTCTAGCATTAAAAACAGTAAAGTATAGTTTCAATTCGCATTTTAATACTTCAAGGACATAGCTTGCTAGCTAGATTAAAAACTTACTTTATACCGGTCGGAAACCTCTTTTAAAGTTACAGATCGCAATGAATTACCACCTTTAATGGTATCTGGAACCTGTCTGTATTTCCAGTAGCGTAGTACATCAAGCTTTACCTCTCTTGGTCTTGTCTTGATTACTCGATTAACCATTGGTCGATATAAGGCATGCCTTCTATCTAGGGAGAGAGGCATTCGTCCAGGATTTGACTTGCGGTGGGCACTTTCGGCTGAACTGGTGTCTTCTGCGATGGCACAAGATTGGGCTTCTTGTGTGCTTTGTAAATCAGCCACGGACATAATGTAGAGTATAGGAGATGTGAGGATGAGGATGTGAGCAGTAAGGGCTATTTCATCTGAGTCTGGCATGCAATATGAAAAGCTTCATGATCAGTGGTGTTGAATTTTGCGGTGGCAACCTATATAACCAACCCTTAATCAGCCGCACTATCCCTTAGCCTCGTCTTAGTACCAATCCGACCTTTACGAAATGATATGGTACTAAGGAGAGGAGGCGGCTACTAAATGAGCTGGTTCCCCTGACCACATACAAAGCCAGCACACCAGCTGAAGGCCTATTGCCCTAACATCTGCAGCTAGGCTCCCCCATACATCTCATAATTAATCCAATGAACACTCCCCCATATCATGCTATTGGGATTATGCCATCAATACCAAAGTGGTTTCCCAGCAAAGAGATATTAAAGATTGGGGATGTCACAAAGTGGTGTGTGCAAAAGCATACCTTATGGTACTTGTACGAGGGGGTAGGGGAAGGTCTGGCGAACGTGGCGGTGCATGTGGCGATGGCTCCGTCCAGGAAGAGTGGTTGACGTAGCTATTTGACCATAACACACCATCGTGAAAGTTGCCCAATACTACTCAGGTTGAAGCATATCATGACTCGGAAATGTAAACCACTCAGTTACTAGTTATATTGTATATACAGGATCAAGCACAGGGTACGTGTGCCACCACATGCACCGCCACGTTCGCCAGGCATTCCCCTACCCCTCGTACTGTACCTTCCCTCTCTTTCAATTTCGGCCTAACCCCTTTGGGTGCCAGTGGGTGGTGGAAATGGTGAATTTACCTCTTGCTCCCATATCACATGCTTTATCGTCAGCCCTCCCATATGAACCTTGAACCCACCCCCAGCCAATACAGGTCATAGATCAGCTCATGGTACCTGAGTACCACTGGCCTTCAGGTGGTTGACCTCCAATCCGGGTCATAAACACCCCACGAAGCGTGTGCCACACCCATCAGAGGTGTCAGGCTGTGGTCTAGGAAGGTATGGGCTGGGACATAAGCGGGGTGTTAGATGCACCCACCGAAGGTGTCAGGCGATGAAGGTCATACATCAGCTACCAGTAATTGAGTACCATTGGTGATATACACCCACTCGAAGCATTTGCCACACCTGCTAGAGGTGTCCGGCTGTGGTCTCCAAATAGTTGGGCTGGGTCATATGTGACCAGGGGGTATCAAAGGCGCCCTTCAAAGGTGTCAGGACATGCGAGTCATACATCCGCGCCCTGGGATTGAGTTGTGCTAGTGGTTAGGGGGCAGAAGGAAGTGTTACAGGTCATACACATCCTCTCTGACCATTGACCACACCTGTTCAAGGCGTCCAGCGGTGGGTCGTGAATATTTCGGCTGGGGCATTAGCAATCACTTGAGGTCAATAGGTCATCAGTGACCAGAGTGTGTCAAACGCACCCTAGCCACGTGCTTTCCACACCCATTAGAGGTGTCAGGCTGCGAACTCCACATAATTGGGATAGGTCATAAGTGACCATGGGGTGTCAAACACACCGTGGGGAGGTGCGTGCCACACCCATTAGAGGTGTCATGCGGTGATCTCTAAAAATAATTCAGCTAGGTCATAAGTGACCACAGCGTGTCAAGCGCACCCTAGCGGGGCGCTTTCCACACCCGTTAGAGGTGTCAGGCCGTGATCTCCACATAGTGGGGATGGGTCATAAGTGACCATGGGGTGTCAAACACACCATAATGAGGGGTGTGCCACACCCGTTAGAGGTGTCAGGCTGTGATCTCCAAATAATTGGGCTAGGTCATAAGTAACCACAGGGTGTCAAACACGCCTTTCCGAGGCGCTTTCCACACCCATTACAGATGTCATGCCGTGATCTCCGCATAATAGAGCTAGGTCATAAGTGACAACAGGGTGTCATGCTGTGATCTCCAAATAATTGGGCTTGGCCATAAGTGACTATAGGGTGTCAAACACACCCTAGCGAGGCGCTTTCCACACCCATTACAGATGTCGTGCTGTGATCTCCGAATAATAGAGCTAGGTCATAAGCGACAACAGGGTGTCAAGCAGACCCAAAAGAGGTGTTTTCCACACCCGTCAGAGGTGTCATGCCAGGATCTCCAAATAATAGGGATAGGCCATATGTCATCATGGGGTATCAAACATGCCCGTGGGAGGTAGTTGCCACACCCATTAGAGGTGTCATGCTGTGATCTCTAAATAATTGAGCTAGGTCATAAGTGACCAGGGGTGTTAAACACGCCCCGCGGAGGTGTCTGCTGTGCCCATTACAGGTGTCAGGCTGTAATCTCCGAATAGCTGGGCTGTCATAAGTGACTATGGTGTCAAACACACCCTAGCGAGGCGCTTTCCACACCCATTACAGATGTCGTGCTGTGATCTCTGAATAATGGAGCTAGGCCATAAGTGACAGCAGGGTGTCAAGCACACCCAAGAGAGGTGTTTTCCACACCCGTCAGAGGTGTCAGGTTGTGATCTCCAAATAATAGGGATAGGTCATATGTGACCATGGGGTATCAAACATACCCGCGGGAGGTATTTGCCACACCCATTAGAGGTGTCAGGCTGTGATCTGCAAATCTGTTAGGTCATCAGTGACCAGGGGGCGTCAAACACACCCTGTAAAGGTGTCAGGCCACATAGGCCATATATTACCTCCTTGCACCCCTCCTTAGGCAGCCAACTCCCAGTGTGGGTCATATACACCCCCTCAACCCTTCGCTACACCTGTCAGGTGTTAACTGATCCCAGGGTGTTGAACATACCCAAGAAGGGTGTCAGGCCATGCAGGTCATATATCAGCACCCTGTACTTGAGTACTACTGGGGGTTAGGGGGTCAACCTCCAATATAGGTCATATACACGCGCTCCACAAGTTTGCTACACCCGTGACAGGAATCGGGCCATGGTCTCTTAATACTTGGACTGGGTCAAAATCGAATTCGGGGTGTCCCATGGACACACCAAAGCCGTGCCGCTGTGCAGGTCATACATCGGCTCCCTGTATAAGTAATGACAGGTATCAAGCTGTCGCGAGCGGATAGACAGGTCGGCCACATTCAGCTGGTGTCACACACACCACTTAAAGGTGCCGGATAATACAATACATGCACCAGCAACCAGCAGTATTGGTGGCCGAGCTGCTGACCACCACTATGGGCCATATACGCCTCCAGCAGGCTGCTGCCGCCCGTGAAAGGTGTCAGCCGTGGTTGCTGTAATATTGAGGTGGGCCAAATGTCAGTGCGGGTGGCCAGCATAAGGTCTTTGCACACACCAAAGTGGCTTACCAGCAAAGAATCTGTGAAAGCTTGTGGGTCACAATGTAGCGTGTGCGATACCTATATGCTCGCCCCTTGTGCCAGGTGCCAGACAGACCGCAAAAGGTGCCAGGCGATACAGTGCATGTAGCAGTACCCAGCATCACCCTCTGTTACATATTTACCTCCTGCTAGTGTCAGTCACACCTGTTTCTAGCGTCAGTCACGCCCGGTTCAAGCGGCAGTCACGCCAGTTTCAACCGTCAGTCACACCCGCTTGAAGTGTCAAGCCATGGACAAGTAGTTGTGGTGGGCAACAAGCAATCACCGGGTGCCGAACACACCAACCAAAGGCGCCAGCCCATGCAGGTCATGCCTCGGCCCCTAGCAGGACCAGTGCCTGCGGGACCACCGACCTCCACTATGGGCCATACCTGTGGAGTCAACCTCCGCTATGGGTCATACACCCTTCCGAGGTGTCTGTCACTCCCGTGATATGTGTGAGGCTGTGGTAATTGTATGGTTGGGTGGGCCGTAAGCGATGACTGGGTGTCGGACGAGCACCCGTAGGCAAAGGCAAAAGGCCATGCTGCGTGTGCCAGCACCTACCTGCACCAGTGCATGGGGAGCTGACCCCCATTACGGGTCATATACCTCCCACAGGCGTCCGTCACACTCCTGACTGGTGTCACGCCGTGGTCGCCACAGGAGCTGAGCTCCACTATGACTCACCTAACGTACACCCTCATCACACCCATGACAGGTATCAGGTTGTGCTCGCCATCTACTCGTAGTTGCTGTGGGCAATAAGCAATCACCTTGTCTCGAATGCGCCAGGAAAAGGTGCGGGCCAATACATGGCCTACCCCAGCACCCAGTAGCACTAGTGACTACGGTAGTGAACCGACCTCCACATGTTCCATGTACCTCCTCCACCCCCGCGACAGGTGTAACCCATGCATGCCATGCCCATGCCCTCAGCAACACTAGCCCATGTGCAGCCGACCTCCACTGTGGGTCATATATAGCTCTTCCAAGTGTCTGCCACGCCTGTAATCGGTGTCGGACCGTGTTATCCCTTAAACCGTTTTCAAACACTGGGGCTAAGGCAGTACTAGCAGAGAAGCAGGGGCAGCAACCGAGGATGTAGCTGTAAAGAGCATTAGTATTTCGTGGGGTGCGGGGGCATAGGCGGGATTAGATTTACACAGACCCTCCTGCTTCTGTCATGGCCATGCTGATTTTTACGAACTTCGCTACATTCTGAGCACTACTCCACTTGGGATCCGCAGAGTGTTTCCTATCACAATTACTCAAATAGACTAGTGTTCAAGACTTTAAACAGAGCCGGATTTCTCAGCACTTTAAGGATAGATCCAGCTTTCCTTATTCTGCCCTAGCTATTGTCGATCGCAGTGTTAGTGCCGCGCTAAAGGTGAGTGAAATTCGGGACAGACGAAGGGATGACGCGCTTAGGTAGATGAGGATCTGCCATCCCCCCTGCCCTGTGCTCCAATCTGTGTTCCGGAGCCCCATACTAAGGATGTGGTCACCCTCCATATTTATATGGCCGGTCACATACCCTGCTCCGGGGCTAGCGAATTCCACAATACCCATTCTAGGTGGCCCAGTACAAACTATTCGACGGCGATAAATCGGCGGAGACTTCGCGAAATCAAACCAGTAGCGACCGAACGGCGAACGAGCAGGAATACATGGCAATGAGGCAAACGGGTCGCACAGCCAGGAGCAGGGAAAGTACAGACCCTGGCAACCGCTAAAGTGTCACGCAACTAAGATCAGCTAACGGGAAAGACAGGAGCATATATTAACGACAGCAAAATTACAAAGTCCCAACCCCCCCCCTCCAGGAATGTCCCCCTCGCATCAACTCACCAGAGGACAGACAAACCTCATCGCTCCCTCCGAATAAGCCCCTTTCCTCCTTAAGTGGAAGACCAACGAGGGAAAAGCCAAACCTCAGCTACCGGACCTCCAAACATAGCTTCCCGTTTCCTTCCATCATGCCTTCCATCTGTCGGATGCACTTCTCGTAGGCCCCCGTACATTCGCACGATCGAAGCGCCTTCCCGAAAGCGTGCGCGGGCGGAAGCCTATATGCGCCTGCAGCCGCTGCCAGTCGGATATCGCACCCACAGACATATCGCGCCCAAAAGCCCAAGGGCGCTCCCGATGACTATGCGAAGAGGCAAACTATCGTGGAAGCATGCCGAAAGAGAGTGAGTGGGGGGGATCAAAAAGGGAAGGTGGGGGGATGAGAGGGGGAGGGAAAGCAAGGATGCCAAGCAGTATCTCGGTATTTCAAACACAAACCTCTGGTGCCCTGTAATGGCGTATAAATATTGCTATCCCACCGCTTTCCTTTTCTGATATACTGTAGGTAGATTTCGCGTGCGTGGGGTTTGCTATTATACTTATTATTGTAGCGATAAACCACTTCACCGCACCCTATACGGCGTGACCACCTTACTACCCCCCGAACCATTCAAAATATTTTCAGTCATGCCATCATCACCAGATCCAGTCCGTTTCACAAATTGCTCCACACATGAGTCCCTCCTACGTGCCCGGAAAGTGCGAACGCATGTAGCACAGATGCTAATGGCGCCTTCTAGTCTATTAACCCCCACGCTGTATCTTTGCGTGAGGTACACCTACACTCCATGCCCCCTTAACGACGCGCCAACCCACCCAAGATGCCACAGGACAGAACCACCACATCCATAAGAGCTATGTCCTTTGAGAAGCAGGGACACTGCGGTACAAACTCTCCCTGACACTGCTATGTGCGGATACCTCTAGCCAACATAAGCATGGGTGGATATAATTGGAAAGATATTTACTCTCATGAGGCCCAAGGTCTCCTAAACGTGTCGTCGTTTCATGGGGGGGGCGGTAGCGCTTATCGCGGGATGACGTTTTAGATGGTTCGCTGTTCCGAAGGGCCTATCTAGATGCTGTCTTTGCATGAGCTCGTGAACTGTGAATGGGGAGCCACCTATTGGCCGCGAGCCTTCATGATGTACGTATAGGTCAATTGAGACCTCCACCTGGAGATCCACAACTGTGAAGTGAGCAGTACGTCCATACTCGCCGGTGAGCGGTTCGCCGCATCGCACGAACCTGGCCTGTTGCCTTTCCAGCCCTTCCAGGATTAGCCCTTGGGACACTACGCCCAACCGGCATAGGATGCGCCCTTCACAAACATATCCCCATGGCCCATACACTGGGGGCCTCTCCAGTTCAAAGTAGAAGAGGCTAGCTATTATGGCCCATGCTGCTGCATTTAATGCAAGATTAGAAGGTCTCGTCATACATAACTGTGGTATTTCAGCAGTGTCGTCGATTCCTGGCTCCTTCCCTGGTATTTGAACATTTAACCGATAGAACCTAGCTCTGCGCCGCAATGGTAATCCTCCTAGCAGCTTCTGCCATGCTGGTTCACCGTCTAGGAGATACATGTAAGAGCGGTACGCCCGAGAAAGAAAGCCACCCCCGCGAACCAGACTGCCGTCTCCCCGGGGCTCGAGAGGCCCAACAGGGCATTGCCCAGTTGAATGTGGGGTGTATAGAGTAGAGCCTGTACCAAGGGAAAGCACAAGGTCTGGTTCACTAGAATTGGGCCATATGTGTGAAGACTCCCAAAGGGCAGCACTGGTGGGGTTATTCTCCCATAGGCCCCCGTCCTGAAATGTCCCAAGACCGGCAAGATGCTTGGGGCTGAAGTACCTATGTCACCTCAGCAGGTGGGGAGGCGAGATGGAGTATATGCACTTACCAGGGTGCTGCCGATGTGCACCGTGCCCTATAAACCTGTTAGAATGTGAATGGTCACGGTGGGCGAGTATAAACATACGCCTCCCAAATCTTTGTTCCATGGCGGTATGGCCGTACAAGCATATATCCTGCATCATTAACTGCGGCCCTAACGTGCCAGGGGGAATGACACATACCACACTCTGCTGGTCGTACTGATCCATTGTTGTAATTGGTAAATATGCACGGAAGGGAGTTCGTCATAGTGGCGGTGACGGCAATCTTCGTTCTATGATTATCTGTGGAAAACATATCCCGCTCAGGTCCGAATGCCTCCTTCAGCGCCCCCTCCATAGTATCAGCACTGTACTGACTATCAGCCATAAACGAGAGCATATAGTCTATAGCGCAAGATAGGATAGGCAGGCATTTGAGACGAGGTCTTCTTCTGAAGGCTTTATTCGCAAGGCGGATAAATTGTCTCAAACACTCAACAACAGACCAGCCTCGAGAAAATAGTCCAAGTATTATAAGGCCCCCTAATATGGCAAAGATTAGCACTATACCAACACACCCCTATCCACCGCCATACCTGAGCTTGTACCAACCGCCAAATCGAAATGCTCCTGTATCGGGAGCTCCATACCAACTATCCTGCTAATTGCTGCCTCAAGCTGCATAAGCGAGGTAAGAGCCACCACCCCCCGCACACCGCCGCCGTCCACAGCCAGTATCCTGGCACCAGCTGTAGGTGGCTGTATATGGACCTTAACCCCATCAAAGCTGGCCAAGCAAACCATGCACCTAGAGATGTAGAATGTATATTCTTGATCCTTGCAATGCTCACCAAACACCTCGAGACATACTTCGCAAAATGAATGCTGACAAGGGAGCCTCCTATCAGGGATCCGCGCAATACAACTAAGGCACACAGTATCACAGAGGATCCTAGTACATGGGCCCCATCCCTTCTTCAGCGCCTCAAGATGGTAGTCCGCTGACCCCCGTTGATGATTATGAAGGGAATCCATCTCATATAGAGCAAGGGACCTAATGTCTTCCAAGAGCGTGACTGGCGAGATGACTCCTGCTCCGCGAATCGCTATCTCACATGGTGCAAGATATAATGTGTCAAAGATATCACATGGCGAAAAGGCTGTTAGGTTAGTGTTAGCTATGTATAGGCTAGGATCGACATACCATGCATTCCTGGGGGCATTGCATTGAATGCAATCCCAGAGGCAATTAGCTGTATGGTATGGGTGAACTGCTGAGGACTGAAAACCCGGAGAAAGGTTGTAAGGCAGTCTGCTAGGGTCGGTGGCACTGGGTTCTGGTAACGTGATGCAATTATCGGGTTAAATGGATCCTTGATTGTTTTTACTGCATGATCGCAAGCCTTCTGAAACAATGCGACCGTATGGGTAAACGAATAGAGGGTTCGCCGGCGACCCCTTCTTCTCCTGGCCTTTTGATAGCAGGCCAATATCTGCCCCATAATATTTGTATCTGATACCACTACTACCTCCAGGTCCAGCGGTTGCGGTCCTACCTTCGCATATATCATCTCGTAGAGCAGTTGCATTTCTACGGCATGGGAGACGGGGTCCAGAGATGTAAGCGGGGGTGGTTCCCAGATCACAATAACCTCTGGAAACCACAACCCCACTCCCCGTAGGTCTCGCCAGTGAGATAGGAGCCTAACCACGCCTGAAGGCCCGCCGACATCTGCAGCAAAAATGCATATAACATCCGTGAATGGCCCTAGCAGACTTCCGCACAGTAAACGGCGAACCTGGTCCTGAGAGCGGGGTCCATCATCCCCCCCTTCAAGCCAGAGGAGCGGTCGTCGGGTGTGTGGTACGTATAGATTGGGGTGATAGTGTGTACTTGTTTGGGGTGTAAGATCAACATCCAGAAGACCGCAATCCGCAAAGAGTACTGGCCCAGCCATCCCACAAAGATCGTGGTAATGCAGGTGGACGCCTGGCCTCCCTTGGTGCCGCGTTAGTATAGGCTTTAGGGCTTTGTATTTAGCATCCGCCCCGATTAAGACGATCAGTGCTGGCTCTGTACTGGCAAACATAGTTGCTAATGCCTGAAGCCGGTTATATTCTAGAAGGCAAATCCGATTTGCGTCGTTCACTACCGTTAGCCATAGGGTGCGATTTGCGTGCATCATGGCTTTTGTATGGTATAGCACCATGCCCTTGTATAGTAAGCCAATATCCTCTCTCAGGAAGGGTATTGCAGTAGCGGTCTTTTAAGAACCCTTGGACTGCCCCAACTGTAATGCCCCCCTTTAGGGGGTAGCCGGATCCGGTCACCCCCAGACCAGTGATCACCCAATTTGAAAAACGTGAAGGACAAGCCCTCCAGGTAATGTGGGGTACTCTATTCGGGCTGCACCCCGTTTTGGAGGTATTTAAACCGCAGCCCATCAAGGAGGAGTATAAGTACCTCTTCGCCCTAAGCCATCATCTTAGTTTACATCGGATCCAGCCTTCTCCCGAAATAGCAGTCCTCACTACTACCACATAGGGTGAACCAGCGTTCCTAGTTATGTGCTGGGTTCAGTTGCTCTATCTCTCACTCCTGATATCTGTAGCACATACCCAGCTCGAATTAGACTATGGGTAAGCTAGCCCAATCTCTACCCTAGACAGAACTAACCTGAACTTTCAGAGGTCTTACTGCTACGCAATACCGTGGGAACACTACCCTAGAAGGCACAAATCAGGGCTCTCGACGCATCACAGCAGGCTGTGAGGTCCTTGGATGGCATGTCCAGACCCTAACCGCCACCAGCGGCCTGCAGGGCAACAGCGTACATGTGGATCCCACCTCCGCCTCGTGGTCAATAGGTTTCAACGTCACACCTCCCCGTCAGACAGATAATACCCAACTGGAAACGCAATATGAGAGCATGGGCGTACATGGATATTGTCCCAACCTGCCTTTACCACTCCTTTGCGCTATTACGGTGGCTGTTGGGATAGTGCTCAATAGGGCAGAGTAGAAATCAGGTCTCCAATGGATATGTAGTGCTCTAGATGCACGTGACACTATAGGAAGTGCCAGCTAGGTAGCCTGAACAAAGCATGTAGGAAACTCATATAGAGACATTCAGTGTTAATCACCATTATCTCACTATACAACGCAGTACCATTTCCACGTAGACAATGACAAAGAAAGCAGCTTCCAGTTCTAGTAATGGCCTCCCATAAGCGATTAACAGCAGGTAGTGAAGGAGCTTCAGAAAGCCTATTCTGTACCTTGTAGCCTAGGTAGTGGAGAGTACTGGGAGGTCCTATACAAATAGCACATTATATGCCCTACCGGGCCACCCATGTTCGTAGTCATACAACAACCCACCCTGCAGGACTTTGGGAAACCGCTGCAACAACAAGCTCCCATCATGTAGCCAGTACATATTGGCAGAGGTGGGAATCTCAGAGCTGTGGGTCCATAGCAAGGGTTTGTGAGATTCCGCCACTGCTCTTCCCCCAATACATCCTCCCCTTTCCTCATCCACCCCCATTAGCTTTGGGATCGCGCTTCACACTGTTTGTCCGTTCCCGGGTAAGCCTCTCGCCTCCCGATGCCCTTCGGCTTTTGTTCGGAAAAGCGCTTCGGCCACGGGAGTGTGCGGAGGATCGGAAGGAAGGCACGGGAAGGGAAGCGCCGGCGGGAGGGATGGAGGAAGGCTTGAGAGAAGCCTAGGGGTTTGTCTTTTCCTCTGTTAGCGGTTTGTTATGCAGATTTGGAAAGGAGGAGAGGGAGACCTACGGCAAAGGCTTAGGGAGTGTCGTGAAGTTTGTTTATTTTAGTTTTGTTAGCACGAGGGTCTCTGAGAGGAGAGGGGGAAGGCCGCTTGGAGGACGGAAGGGTGCGGGGGAATAAGGGCAACCGGTGGGTGATATTCAGAAGTGAAGGGTGTCCTTTCCTTGTTAGCTTCAAGTTTGCACGGGGGAAGAGAAGACATACCTGGGGGGGTGAACACTTGGTGGTTTGCTACTTTGTCATTTTGTCACTTTCGCAATATACTCCTGTCTCTACTCGAATCTGACGTTGGGCTCTTCCAGAGAGTGCGAGTTACAAGTGACCATGGGTTGTGGCGGAGCAACAAACCCTGGCACGGTTACACAGTAACTTAAACCCCTACGGCCTCTACCGCCACGAATCCCCTGCGGAACCTCCTACAAACGGACCCCCTACGGCCCCTACCGCCACGAATCCCCTGCGGAAGCGTACCCCAAATTCCCTACGGCTTCTACCACCATAGATCCCCCACGGAACCTCCTGTAAACGGACCCCCTACGGCCTCTACCGCCATGAACTCCCCTGCGGAACCTCTACCCACGAAGTCCCCTGCGGAAGCCTACCCCAAATTCCCTACGGCTTCTACCACCATAGATCCCCTGCGGGGCCTCCTACAAACGGACCCCCTACGGCCTCTACTGCCCTGGACCCCCTATGGCCTCAATGGCCGAACTCACCCCAGCCCCAGCAGCCCCCCCGCAGCAGAATGACTAATATTCCTACTCCCACCCACCAAGTATCCTACCTTCCAAGGCCATCGACCTTACCCCCCTGAACGCTACCAAACAAATCACTCCTGATTTCCAGCTCTACACTTATCCAATAGATGCTGGGACCTGATTGCAGGCCCACAGAATCACGCTACGACCGGGCAAACGTGAACGCGATCAGGAGCGATGAGCTCTTGTCGTTTGCCTCTCGGAAGATATCATGGCATTAGGGAGGAAACGGAATGAACAGAGGGAACGCGATAAGCAGCTACAAACCTGTGCGGATGTTGATGCTCCGCTCTTTCATTGCCTGAAATGATGGCACCCCCAGTAAGCCTGCTAAGCCCCCCTGCTCTGTGTGATACTGCTAACTATAGATAGTGGGGAACGCCCCCTGGTGGGGTTGGCGATGTCTTCCCGTTTCTCGACCTCTCCTACATTTGGTTTTGTTTACATCTCCCTCTATTTCCGGTACTCAAGTAGCAATGTGGAGGGGATTGATCAAGGATTGAGATATTGTGCAATGAGAAAGTTAACCGAACACCCCAGTGAGTGTACAACTATCGCTCCCGGACAAGCCCTCACAACTGGGTATTTATGTTGTAAATACGGCTGCAAAAGAGGCCATAGGATTGTATATATTTCCCTATCGGCTAGACCCAGCCAGCCTGTAGACAGTTGAAGTCTGAAGTTCTGTGAGCAGTATCGAACTCCCCTAGTGATGCAGCGGCTCCTGGGACCATCGCTTACTGCTCGCATCTTCCCCCTCCACCGGTTGGGAATGCCAGGTGTATTCAGGGCATACCAGCCCTAATATCCTATCACAATACAAAGTATCAGCTGGAATACGCGCGAGTACTTACTAGTAGTATAGTACACAAGATAGTCACCCGTGTGGTTACCACACGGGGCCGAAATGGAATGTAGTTTTAAGTGATTACTATATTTGATAAATAGCAATTTACCCACAAAATTTAATGGTAGATATATATTGAAAAAAACCATTAATAAGAAAATTAAAGTCTTAAGAAATAATCAAAGTAAAAGAGAAAATAAGATCATATGAAAAGATGAATAGATGAATTCAGTGAGGACAAATAAGAAAGATAGGAGATAAAGGTAAACAGAATATAAAAGAGAACAATCAAATCATAGAGTAGAAAAGGCAGAGATATTAAAGAAAAAAAAGAATAGAAAAACTTATATATAGAAAACCTCAGAATACACAACATTTTTGCATAACCTTTCTTCTTGATATACTGAATCAGGTATGAATACTTTGATTCTTTCACTACTTGTTGCTCTTGATAATCCTGTCAGTGCACCGTTTCCCCTTATGAATGAATGAATGGGCCGCCATACCTGTATCCCTCATTGTTCATATTGTTCCATATATGCAACTATATCACCTGGATTTACAAGTGTTAGTCTTGTGCCGCTTAACAAACGACGATCAATCTGTTCCACAGATACCACCTTGTCCTCCTCATAGACCAAATACCTATCACTTAGGAAGCTGCTTAACTGTGATTGCATTACCGGGGGCCCTTTCCAATGATAGATATTAAGTATCTGCAACCTATCTGGCACGGTGGCTGCTGGCGACCTCTCCATAAGCACTCCATCCCCTCCTGGCCTCTCGATAACAGCAGCCGTACTGGCAGAGGTAGGCTGTGGGAATCCCATATCTTGTACGATGGACAACGCCCTCTGACCCGGAGCGGGCCTTCGATATGTGGAGGTGCTGCAAGTATCATCCCGACCCCTCTTTGCACCTGCTCTCTGCAATGTCCTGCGGCCAAAGAAAGCAAAGAATATCTCCTTTCGTGAGTATAGCGATGTGACATCCTCACCCGCTGGCTCCATGCCATATAGAAAATCCAGATAGAGGTAATTTCTATCATATTCGTATGATTGCTGAAATGGTCGGCCACAACGCCTTACTAGAGCCTCGCCTGGACCATGTGTTGTGACAAGCTTTGGGGCCTCTCTCAACCATAGCCTCTGAGATGGAATACTTTTAAGAACCCTGCTAATCTGGCATACACCCTTCTGTAGATCATCGGGCTCAATAGAGTATTGCCCTGCCGGCCGTGAGCTGAGAAGGAGGCCACGTGCCGCGGTCTCCTCTGGATCCGTTATGAGAAGCGCAGCTATCTGCTCCGATGCAAACCCGAGATGCTGTGCCAGTGCCGCAAACCCATACCAGGTCCTGGAATCGGGTTCCTTCACCTTAGGCTTTGGAATTCCATTTTCCTTCCTTGGGGTTGCTGGCACCATCTCGGGGAAGTGCCGCATGACATACAGCCAGAGCTGCTGGTATCCGAACTCCTGACCATCTATATCATTACCTGCGCATTCCCTGAATGTGCCATCCTGTAGTTGTATAGGTAGGAGACAATCCGTTGCACTATGCCTTGTATAGAGCTGAGACATAGATTCATGTATGGTACCTTGCGAGGAGTCGAATAGGGAACGAAGCGCCTTTGAACAACACTCTAGGTATATCAGGTCTTCAAAGAACGTAAACAGTGATGGGATCTGTCGCATCTGGCAGATACCTTCCCTAATGCTATAGCGATCTTGAATATTTATGACTGCTGGATATAGTAACATCGAATCCATTCCCAGTTCAATGTGATTCCGGTCAACCTTCGAAGCGCATGGTGCTCTCAACTGGACTAAATCAACAGTTTTGGAATCGGTACTAGCCATGATGTCTGGACGGTCAACACAAATACGTCTCCAAACATCTCGGATGTGTTGAAGATATCGTACAGCCTCCTGCTAGGAAGTCAGCAGATAATATATCAGAGATGAAGAGTGCTACCCGCCTCATCACACCTCATTGTAAGGAGCCTATGAAATGTTCCCAGCTTCATGGAAGGCCAGAGGCCAGGCCAGTCCAATAGGTTATCAAACGCAGTTCGCAGGGGCTCGTTTGCAAGAAGTTGCTTGAGATCCCTTTGCTTACTAGGTGAGAGTTGACACCACATGTTCCTCTCCAGTTCCACCTGACCAGACCTGCTGTATAGGCGTAGTTTCCGAAAGATCTCTCCATCGCTCGTTTGCTCATAGTCCGCATAGCCATCACGGAAGTATTGTCGTAGTGCCTTACTAGAGTCTATTCTATTGCGTAAGTATTGGCCACACCACTAATCACTATGACTAGAGACCTCCCTTGATCATATAGGTCAACCACCCACCACCTGTTATTATCTTCAAGATACCGGCTCGCTGCGAGGATACGATGCTGTCCATGAAGGCACTCGACCGAGGCCTCCGGGAATACTAACAGTGGTGGATCATCTTCAGAGCCGAGTAGCGTGTCAGGTACAGCTCCGGATACCTCCAGGGCAGTGGCCAAAGCACTAGACTCAATTAATGCTGGTATACGGTGCTCACGCTCACGCCTGAGGCAGCCCCGGACCCGGTAAATGTTCACCAGCCGATCTATATTCCTCTGATTAATTGCCCTCACCCCGTTCTCGGAGAATCGAAGAGAGGTTATTGACAGGCGGGCAGTTCCTTTGAACCGGGCGTGACGTTCCCGCATAATCTCGCGTTCTCTCAACTCGGCTGTTATCTGGCTGGTCATTCTGCTGATGTGGAACGAGAAAAGCTTTGAAGCAGCTCATCTTTGCGAATCAGTCTATCATATGTGCCAGAGGGATTTGGGCCCACCCTCCCTGTGAATACACCAAGTATATATAAATATATCTGGCCACCGACGGGTCCAAATGGCTATAAAGGGACACTCCAAGCTCCCCTCAGAGACATATACCTCGCTGCTTTCACCTTCAGTCTTTCCTCCCCTTCCACTCACTGTCTGCCAATGTCCACAGCACGCGACCCCCCAGGGCTGCCGCCTCCTGGTGAGGCATCTGGGCGGCCCTTTGCCTTGCCAATATCTAATGAGCACAATCTAGCTTGGCCCACAATACCCTCCGGTGAGGCATCAGGATATCAAACCGCCTAATCAGCTGTCAATCAATTTGCTAATATTGGGTGTTATTAACACAGGACTAGCCACTCCATGTCCCTGCCACCAATGTAATAAATTCCGGCATCGGCAATTAGAGTTCCTGCATCACCAGCTAGAGTTCCTGCATCGTCAATGTGGTACGCTCTATGCCGATGCAGAGAGATACCGCCATGCATACGAGGCCTTTAGCGCAGACAACGACGCCCTGATGGTACGCTATCGGAAGCTGGAAGACCACGCAGCAACTCTGGAGGCAGAACTTGCACGGCTCCGTACCCAACCACGGGGCCCAAGGCACATTCTCACCCACCCAGCGATTTCGAAAGGGCAGGGCCTTCGTACTGTAAAGGAGGTCCTGGATGGCCTAACCCATAAGTGGAAGGCAGGGGAGAATGGGGGGGTAGGGGCATGTGACAGTACCCCAGACCCCTCTCAGGCGGGGGGGAGGATGTCTTTAAATAGCCTAGCCATGTAACCTTAGTGGAACGGGTAACACATCCTATTCCTATCTTAAGAGACCCTAAGTTAAAAGCATACAAATGAGTACGTATCCTGTATAGAACGGGTGACTGCCCGTGAACCCAGTAGGCACCAAGCATATATATATGTTGCACCTCACTCGGGGCTCAGGGGTAAATGCGATACAATGAATCCGGTGCAGTGGTATGCAGTGGCCCTTGGCGCTCTGGTAGCCCTTCCGACTTTCTTTCTGCTCACATGCATGTTTCTCTCACATTTATATGGCCTGGCAAATATCCCATTACGCCGGCACCTAGTATATTCCAAGGTCCCTCAATGGCTAGGGGGTGCCCAACGTTTGGACTGGCTCCAGGTTCTCGCTATCCTCTGCTGTATCGCAGCGACCTGCATATGTATCCTAATCGCCTCGGATGGAACACCCAGCATCCGGAACCGTACTGGCCAACTAGCGACCATTCACCTAATCCCACTTTGTCTGGGTAGCCGAATGAGCCTCCTCACGAGTTACTCTCTGCTATCATACCATGGGCAACAGGTTGCACACCGCTGGCTAGGTTGGATAGCTATTAGCAATGGGGCGATTCACTCCATTGTCGCGTTGAGCTTCGGGAGGCCCCTCGAGCATAAAGGGGTGGGTGTTAGTGGCCTGGTAGTGAGTCAGATATCCCTCCATACCCTGACACGAACCTAAACCTTATAGGCCAGTCTCGCACTACTTGCGATGATTATACTATCACCGCTGCGTCTGTACGCACGAACATATGAAACTACTGTGAATGCACATGTTGCACTCTCTATTTCTTTGTTAGGGTCGTTGTGGTATCACCTCTATGCCCTTCCATCTCCATCTTGGTTAGGGTTAATCTACCTAAATACAGCCATTGGGATTCTAGTTATAGGCTGCCTGCTTAGCTGTGTACATGTATTGTATCGCAGCTACAGGACAGGTTGGCATCCTGGGGTTCTCAGTATCCGTCAATTGACGGATGCAATCCAGATAACCATCGAGGTACCACGGCCATGGACCTTCAGGGCCGGTCAACACATCTACCTGCGTGTGATCGGAATGGGTATTCGGGCTTTGTGGCAATCACATCCCTTTACCGTTGCCTGGTGGGATCAGAACAGGGTCACCCTTCTTATCCGGCCCCGCGGCGGGTTCACCAGAAGATTACTTCTCTATTCTGGCTGCAGACTACATGGCCTGGTTGAGGGGCCCTTTGGGACTGAGCATGATCTGCGGCCATATGGGGCGATCATAATGTTTGCGTCAGGGGTAGGGATCGCAGCGCAGGTACCATATATCCGGCGTGTCTTGGAGGGTCACGATACCTCCCAGGCATGTACGCAAAGTATTGCCCTATACTGGCAGCTGGATAGCGAGGGTAAGGCCCACTAGACCGCTCAGAGGCTTGATGAGACTGACAGCAAGGAGCGCACCAGGAATGGGTGAAGGAGTGGATGGATGAGCTACTAAGGCGTGACATGCATTACGTAAGTATTCTACCAGTGGCCGGTGTGCAGTATATAGGCTAAACTAACAAATAGATCCTGAGCATATTCGTATTCGTTTCGGGAAATTACAATGACCCCCTCGCTTGCCCGCGGGGTGCGGAATGTTTTGGCGAGCACCATCGTGTGAATAGGATTTTCGGGGATCTCGATGTAACCACCACTCTGTGTGGGGAGCTGTCCAACAGGCGGGGCAAGACCGCTGTAGTTGTCTGTGCAGGTCCTGCCATGGCAGATGTTGTCCGGCACACTGTGCGCAATGCCCTTAGGCGTAACGTCACTCTCCTAGAGCTTGGGGTCTGGCCAGGGCCCTCGGGGGGTGGGCCCATGATCGCGGTGCCACCCGTGAGCTAGGGGAACGGCTATACGCTCAGGGGTAGGTAGGTAAGATGTATTGGCATGGGGGTCTCAAGGGCGGGTGATAGGCCATGATGCTATAATTTAAACTTAACCACAATACAATGTTCCCATCACATCCCCGTGGTCTTTCCCCCAAGGGCAATAGAGAGCACACATACCATGCATCAATGTGTAGATATCCTAAGTGGAAATGCTGCCTCCCACACTGTGGACATGGTCACTCACTCGGGTTGACGCTGGTCCAGCGCTCCCGGGGGCACCTCGTTCATACTATGCCCCCAGACCCGCGGAAAGTCCCCAGACGTGCCCCATGACATGGCCGAGGGGGCGCCGACCTCACCACCAAGGCTAGGGGTAGTCAGCCCCAAGACACCCCTCCTCCCGCTACAACACGAGTACCTTATGCAGTTCCAAATCCGAGGAGGGGTAGGGATCTCCAATCCCTTCCCCTCCCGAATCTCTAGAATCCTATTTCCCCTCTGCAATGCCTAAGCCAGAATTGGTTATCCATCTACCCCCAACAAGACCCACACAAGAGTAGACAATCAGGCGGAGGGCAAGCCATGCAATACATGAACGTCTCATAGCCACAATTAGCCACGTCCTCCTTGCAGACCATCAACCCTTGAGCCCTATCTGGCCCTCAAGATACCGTAAGCTATACAGGTGTGGGTGGGTGGGTGTCGGCACACCAGGTACCCAATTATGCACCAAGTATGCAATTATACACCAGGTATGCAATTATACACCAAGTATGCAATTATACACCAAGTATCCAATTATACACCAAGTATGCAATTATACACCAAGTATCCAATTATACACCAAGTATGCAATTATACACCAAGTATGCAATTATACACCAAGTATGCAATTATACGCCAAGTATCCAATTATACACCAAGTATGCAATTATACACCAAGTATGCAATTATACACCAAGTATGCAATTATACACCAAGTATCCAATTATACGCCAAGCATGCTACTACGTACCAAGTATGTAATTACATCATGGTATCCCGAGTACACCGAGCACCTGATCATAAACCGTACACCCTGGGCGCTATTATACACAAAGTATGCAAGTATGTCACCATGCACCAAGTGTGCAATTACTGAATGCCAATATGAAATGCCTGACACCACATCTCCTGGAGTTTGCCGAGCTCGGATTGGAGCCTGCGTGGTTGGAAACGCCCCTGACTTCCGATCCTCCACAAAAGGCTGTCCAAGTACTGCACGAGGAAATCCCACAAAGCATGCTCTTCCAGGCAAGCATTACCGAATGCATGCGGCTAGTGGGAACGAGGTCCCATTGGCTGCGGATAATGGGCCCCCCAGACCCCACACACCACACAGCTCACCTGTTCTAATTCCTCGTTTCGTTACTGCACTTGCAACGCAACCCCTCCCTGCTCATGTTTGCCACACACAATTCCGGGTACGGATCCCTAGCCAGAGGTACCAAAAGACAGGGATAAGCTTTGTGTGCACATCCAAGTCCTATCTCTTGGACCGGCAAGACATTGAAACCTTCGTGCCATCCCTGTTAGTTTTAGAGACATAGATGACCAAGGAGAGGTTAAACCCCACCCTTGGTATTCCTCAGTGATATTAGCGTAAGTGTGGTCATGTGGCTAATATTAGCTGTATACCTGCAAACCTTTAGTCATTAACAAAAGGGTGCTTATTAACAGCTGTCTCGAAAACGAACAGGGGTGGCACGAAACCTTCAGTGTCTTGCCAGTCCAGAAGATAGCCTCTACACGCATCCCTGTCTCCTACACCATACAACATCTCCGCATCGTCCGACCTACTGTACGATACCTTCTGAGCACAGCATGTAGATTGAGACCGTTATTGGGTAATGCTGGAACTTGCACCTGTACCAGTAGCCGAGTTCCACCAGGCTAGCGAGTGACCGAAGGTTGTACTCAAGTACAGTACCCAGATCAGAGACAAAACACCGCGACAGGGGATAGTGCTGTCCAGACGGAATATAGCTGGGAAGGTGTGAGTTGCCTAGACCTCAATAACAGAGATATTTCACTGACCTATACCGTGTGCTATGTCGTTGGACTTTGCTTTCTAAGTATGGTCAATAAACCATGAAGTGTTTTTGCCTCCTCCCCAGAAAGAGAACTTCGGATTTCATAGCACGCGGTCCAGTTATTCAAGTTTTGCGGTATGGCTGAGCCCCTTGTGGTTTAGATTGTGATTTGCGCTGAGATCCCCGATGGACTAACAAGTGTATTGTAACTAAGTACAAGCTAATATTACAGTACCTGTATTAGTGCAGTCTCTAAGATGGACAAACAGGTATTGTTGCACGAACCCCATCAGGGACGGGGGTCGCTGACTGATGCTGAAGACTGAACTGAGGCCTGATCCCTGTTCATCGCTTTTGCATGAGTAAATCAACGTCCTAGAGCAAGGTTCAATTACTGGTATTCATGTTTCTACGGTAGTGGGATGGGGATGAAGGGCTGCAGGAGATCCTATAGGCCTGAGGGCTAGGGGCTAGGTCTAGCCGCTGCTATAGCCTCGGGGCTAACCGGGAGACAGGGTCCCCTCGGGGACACGTATTTTCACAGGCGCACCAACTCTAGTTAGGATTTAGCCCCCAGCCTGCATCTGGTATTTATACTGACATGGAGTACCCCCCCCCCCCGGACCCGCAGTAACAGCACCACTACAACATCTTGTATCCCATTTCTGGAGCTCTACTACCATGAACACTACTCTAAACACTACTCTACACGGTCTGTTGATATACCCTACAGTACCGCATACATACTAATAGCCCCAGGAACACCATACGAGCCCCTGCAGTCTGGCCATGGAAGTCCGCCCGACGCCAGTCTCATCATAGCCAGGTGGATGCGTGATCGCCAGCTTGGTACCCAGCGCCTCCAACACAAAATCAATCAGGTTGGTCACCTCGAGCGCTGTCTTCAGGCTATCCAGCAACAGAACATGGAGGCCAGCTCTAGGCTGTGGGTATTGTCTCATGAGTTGAGGGAGTTGAATGAGTCCAAGAGGTCGGAGGTGCCGGAGGGGTCGGAGGTGCCAAAGGGGGAGGGGGGATTAGAGTCCGAGGGGCCCCAAGGTGCAAGGGAGGTCAAGGGGGTAGAGGGCACCCAACCGGCGGGGGCATCTGGCTCGCATGCCACGGATACATGTCCATAGCCTTCGCAAATAATACCATACCAGATTGCACCATGTGTAACCCCCCAGAATGCCTGCCCCGCGTTAGCCTTGGGTGAGACCGTGATTATGTGTCTCGCCTCCCACATAACCTCGGTGTGGATGCCTACCACTGTAAATATAAAAGGCTACCTCCATTACCATGGTGATAATAACCTTGGAAGCTTACCTTTGCCACCTGCCCTCTTCCACAATTACTTACACAACGCGAGCATCATCCTACGACCAACAGATATGCTATTTCCCGACAGCGCTGACAGCTTCCGGATGGTAGCTCAAGTTCAACTCGCCGTGCTGAGAGATCTACCGCTAAGCCCAGAGGAGCAACGTCCCTCTGCAGCGACAATGCTTCATGGGCAAAACAACATGAGCCTACGTAGTCAGGTAATCATAGCACCCCTCCCTTTACAAATTCGCTTACACAGAATCAGGGTAGGATAGCGCTGACTGCAGCGATGGGGATGTACCATGATATACCCGTCGGTGACCGTATACGATTAGCCAATAGCCTCGAGGTATGCCCCCCCGCTGCTGACAGTTCTATGCTAAGGTCCCTAGGAGCAGATCAACGGAGCATATGTTGGGCGGGACTATCAATATCGTATTTATGTAGAGGGGGGCCGTCTGCAGGTGATTATCGATTCCCTTACCGAAGCCCAGATCCTACTAATTGCCAGCTAGGAAGCCCCTCACCGTGTTGCACAATTGATTGCAGAAGGCACAAAGGCCAGTGCACCAGATACAGTCCCACGCCCTGTCGCACGTACGGACACCTAAGGTGCTCTAGAGGGGAATCAGTAATAACTCGGACTTTGGGTAAAGATGGGCAACGCATGTCTAGATTCTAGCAATGATGCGTGGATATTTTGTAATTTTAAGTTGCCGGGTGCCCTACTAGCTATGCGGACCAACAATATGTAATGTCCTTTGTACCACCTCACTCAGCAAATCAACAATCCACGCGCTAGCGTAGTCCGTCTTGGGCAAGCTAAGCGCCTACCTTTCCTTTCTATATGCCCTACCAATCTTTGATTCTAATGACTCAGAGATAATTAATAGTTTACAAGATCTCCCTCCTAATATTCCAAATCCGGTGACCTGCTTTATAGCTAGTAATGCCAATACCCAGGGTCTATTAGACCTTCCATTGTATGTTTCAATGCCAAGGCTTTGACTAGGCACTGGGTATGGTACAACCATTGCGGAGCCATCTATAGGTACATTTCAGACAGGCTAGGTCCAAGCACGCGATATTAGCGACATTACTAGAAAGGCTTAATAGGACCCTCTCTGTGTCTCTTGCAATATTTAGGGCTTAAGGGGTAACCTGATATTCATAGTATGCATCCACCTCTCATACAGCTATATGTGATTGCCATCCTACACCTAGTACTGCAGACCGTGTGAGCCCTCAGCGAGGCATTGCGTTGTTCACCACTCCAGATACTACTATTTGCTACAATAAAGCGACTTCGAACCCCCGCCACCTCGTTGAGGGTACCGCCTCGCTGAGTGCTCACAAGGTCTTATATCTTTATCGGAGGGGTGGGTGAGATGAGCAATTGACCCAGGGGGTGGGAAGCCAACTGTGTCGGATCCCCCTGCCTCTATCTGGGCCACCATGTACGGGCAGCCTGCTTATAGGTCTACACAAATTAGAATGCCATATCATCTAGCGCCGTTCGATAGCATTAACATGTGCATTGCCTCGCTGCCTCACCCAACAGCACAATTATAGGGTAGCTCAGGCATCTAAACCGCTATATTCAGTGGCCAGGTCACCTCTGTTGATAGGCCCACTGGCGTAAACGATATCCATGGGGTGGCCCCGCTGTTGCGGCGCTGCCACTAACCACCTCTGGCTAGCATCCACTCCTTGTGTTGGATATGATTACCGGTGCATGTATAAGGGAAAGGGATCCGAGCTCTATGGTGCTGTGCATGTAGTAGGCGCAGCCATCTAGGCCCATCAAACCTATGATCTGATCCCCTCCTTTATAGTTCATTTACAGGCAATGCCATGTAGGTCGATTAGATCACCTATTAAGGGAATATTGACTCGGTGCTTTCGGGCTTGCTACCCGCGCATGGACACTATTGGCTAATGGAGTAACAGTCTGAGGTCAATTCTATCCTGAGACCAGCTCCAGACACATCCTAGATACAGAGCAGGACCCCCTCCCCCCCCATAGCCATAGTAGTACTAGCCCCCATGAACCCCACCTGTCCAATCCACCCCTCCACCTACTCAACCCCGAAGCTGCAGGCCCGCGCTCATTTTGACACAGATGGCCTCACTACGGTAATGCTCGTTAGGGTGCTGAGGTCCGCTACTGGTGTGATCGTACGTGTGGTCGTCGAGCGTACCGTATATAGTGCAGTCGTGAGGTTCCAGTTTATGGTACTGTTACAAGACGATTCCATATACCCTGATGGGACCGCTGTCCATGGTAGGGTCGGCATCATGGTGGTATGATGAATAGGAAGTGTGCCGATATCGTAGGTCGAGTTTGGCCTGTATGCACATTGTGGGGATGTCGCACCTGGCGTTGTCATTAACGTAGTGTAGTTGCGTTGCAAGGGGAATAGGATTAAATCAGATGTCATGTTGGTAACCGGGTCGCACATACAACGGCCGTAGTGCGGTACAGACATCACTGGCCAGCATGATGCCATGAGGAATGCAAGGAGAGCAGCCAAGGTAGGATTCATATCGTATCGAGACTGTATGTTCATGTTTGGAGTTATAATAGTTATAATAGTAAAATGGTCATTGGGCGTTCATCGCAGCTTAGATTACACTATATGTATCCACCCCCAAGCGCCCATGTGCCAGCATAGGATAGTATCTCCTGTCATGCCCCTCTCACCCACCCAGCTCGCCCACCCCCGGGTAAACCCCACCAGCGGCCTCAACTCTGCTGACCAGGTCCACAATTTCACTGCGTAATCTCTCGTGTTCCTCCTGCCCTTGACAGATAGACTGTCGTAACTGTTGTTCACGGGCAAGCCATGCTTGTAGGGACCTTTGGATTCCGATGTCCTCCATAATCCAGGCGTTTAAGACTCCCAGAAAGTGCCGCTTCTGCTCTGTGGTCATGGGCGCCTCGGTTTGCTCTGCCATACTTAGTGAGTGGTACCCAGATTGGTTCAGGATTACTTGCCTAGACCATCAGTAAACATTATCCCTGTGCTATTGTAATGCGACATTTCGATCAATAATTGGATGCTAATTTGGGGTTACTACCGGTTGGATGGCCCCTATTTATACCTGATCAAACAGTATCAGGTAGGCCCATGTATGTCCAATACAACATCGCATAAATCACACACCCTCAGAGTGTAGGTCCCAATTGATAATGCATATATTCCTGGTATCTGGTACTACCAACCACCTCTGGCACTAACCAAGTGCGGACCTTTACTGCATATCCCTATCGCCCAGTATTCCTATCTGTGCTTTAGGCCTCCAATCTATTGTGTATCAGTATCCACTAAGTATTCTGCACTCACTAAGTATATCATAGTATGTTGCCCCCCCCTTGGAGGGGGTTCATGCTGCAATGTATAAATAATACAACGTACGACAACCAGGCACAGAGTAATCCTCGATGGGTCCATTAGCGCGACGTCTGCCGCGCCGACAGGCCTCCTACACGCATGACGAGATTGAGTACATTGTATCGCTGCGAGATGAGACAGGGCCACGGAGGTGGGAATCTATTTTGGCGGCCTTCGGAAGGCGTTACCCATCCACCACCAGGACCATCGATGCATTGCGCCACCAATACTACAAAGTGAGTACATTCGGAACTAGTTGGGAATAATTGCTAATAGTCAACAGAGGAGGGAGACGTGCGAGGGTTGCGAAGATGTGGTTAGGAATCAAGGCGGGCACAGTCACAATGACTGGGGGTGCCAGGACGAGAATCGCGCGGCTGGCAACAACAGAGATGATATCGAAGATCGGTATGACAGAGATGTGGATGCAGATAAAGATAGGGATAGGTACAAGGATTACCATGTGCACGGGTATGAAGGCGGGTATGGGGAGGGCGGCTCTGTCACCTTCGCAGGCTTTGTCCACAATGGGAGCCATACTGCTGAGGGAAACGTCAACATTGGAGCTAACCCTAGCGATATCGACATCGACATCGACACCGGCATCGGGGCCAGCGTCGGCATCGACAACATCATCGGTCAGAGAATCATCGACGGCGACAACTATCACCAGGGGGGTAACAATGACGACAGCGACAACAACAACGACAGCGACGACAGCGATGACAGCGACGACAGCGACGACAGCGACGACAGTGAGGACAGTGACGATAGTGAGGACAGTGACGACAACAACAACAACAATGATAAGGATGACAATGATGATGAGGATGACGATGAGGACGATGAGGACGAGGTGGATGACGAGGATGACGAGGATGAGGGGGACGAGATGCAGGAGGACGAGGATGGCGAGGATGAGGGGGACGGGATGCAGGAGGACGAGGATAATTACGATCAGGGCGAGGAGGAGTGCGATGACGGCAACGAGGGAGATGATTACAACGAGCGCTACGACTATCAATATGGGGATAATGGCTTCGACCTCGGCATCCACGGGAGAGAGATCGGCACCGGTATCGACACCAGACTATTGGAGGAGGCAATGTATGTCGGCATGGGCCTGGATTACATGTGGGAAGGATTGGACATCGGCGTGGGTCAGGGCCCCACCAGCAACTTCGATCTAACGATAGCCGCGGCCCTAGGGCATGGGGTAGAGCCGGGGGCTCTCGTATTTCCGCCACTCCCTTCGTGGCTGCTGGAACAATACGGAAGGCAGGGTGCCACCCAGAGTGGACCGTCCTAGAATCATGTTGTCTCTACGAAGTAGATATGATAGCTGAAAGAATGAATTTATTCCTACTCTTCCTGACACCCCACACCATGTGTGATTATCCGTGACCTCTACGTAATTTAACTTTCCGGTTAAGACTGTACTGCTAGTTTGAAACTCCCCTCATGTGCCACGGTGTCCTCGGATGCCACGAAAGATCAATCCGGTAGTACAATTACCTTATGCTCGTGCCAAGGTTGCAGCTAAGGCGCTGCAACCTCCGAAATTCGCTTGCTCAGTTTTTGGGGCACTCATCCTGAGTGCCCGACAGCTCAATGCAGGAATGTGGCTCGGGGATGGAGCTCAACATAGGAGTGTGGCCTAGCCCCGTGGCTCAATACAACCTGTGGCGCAATAGAGAAATGTGACTTATTGAAACCTGATGGCTCAATAGCACTATGTGGCTTAATAGAACAGAGCCACAAACTGGTATCAGGCACTCAGGATGAGTGCCCCGAAAGCTGAGCAAGCGAATTTCGGAGGGCACTCGCAGAGGGACACATACCCGGAGCCCTACAATGGGCACCTCCACACTTAGGTACACTACCGATATGGATGCGCCCCCGATTGGGCCAATGGCAGCTGTCACTTGCCCAACACATGCGCCGCGGGCAGCGAGACCCGAGACCCGGCCTCTGGATATAACACCCCCACAAGGCCCCTCGTATGGCCTATCAACAATATAAACATGTCGTTCCTACAACTTGCCATCATTACCTTAGTCCTCGTTACACCCATACCTGCACACTCCTGGGTAGGACTCACACCGGTTTAGAGGATTCGCTAAGAATGCGTAGATCGATAACCTGGCACTTGCCACATCATCGGCCGAAGTCGAAGGGAGCCCTGGTTATGCCCGCAATTACAGTACGTGGCCACTCGCCCCGGGCATTGCGGTCACTAACATTCATTGTAGCTGGTCACCTTGACGATCAGGCTATGAACAAGATACTAGAGATCACCCTGGAAACACCCGTCTGTAAGGATACCCAGCTAATGCAGGTTCAGGGTCTAGGGTTTCCACGATTGGCGGCGAAGCCCGGGTCGCGCGTGCGTGCCAACTACACCGAGAATGGTCACATTTCGAAGCCTAGAGCCGCTAGCTCCACCGGCGATACCGGTATAACGTTCTGGTACGGGACGTCGCACCCGGCGCAGTGTGACACGCTCTATGAGGTGATGGAGTGGGGGGCTGGTGGGGACCAGAGGGGAGAGCGTAGGGCATACCATCACTACCCATCTGAATATCCGTATAGCTAATCCTTCCCAGTTCTTACTGTGGCACCCTTTGATGATGGTACCTGTACCGAAGCCAATGCAACCCCCATATCACAGGCGCGAGGTGGCGTGGACATCCCATGCAATAGCATGTTCACAATCCCGCTGGACGTGCAGCCCGGCAGCATCTACACAGTTTATTGGATCTGGGACTATTCCGACGAGAAGCATATAGAGGTACATCTCCCCTCTGGACCCACACCGTCCATACCCTGACGGCCAAAATTAGATATATACAACCTGTGCCGATATCGATATTGTAGGAGAAACTATGCTAGGGATACTGTGATCTTTATAGGTTAATCTAGTCTGTCGACGCGGTGGCAATATGAGGGATGGCCCTTATAGTCAGGTGCGAGGGGACCTGGCCTTTTAGCTATTTAGATGCAGTAGGAATAGTCGGTCCTGCTATTTTATATGAACGAATACGGCCTGGCTCTATATCCCATGCTGCTATATGCTGTGCCATTCAGAACTAGAGGGTACCAGCTTCCATTTCAATGTGTCATAGCTCTTCAATTCAGATAGACCCCCCAAGACCTACTACCATGTCGCTCGTACAGTCGCATCGCTTTCAAATACATTACATAGGCCCCCTCGCCCCACTGTTAGGAACCAGAGAAAGTACTATTCCGGTCCAAGCACAACTATCCTTCCCTGACTGCAGTGCCCCCAAGGTGACTACCCAGCACCGCTCAATACCTGTTGTCTAAACCTCCTAAGTATCGCCATCTGCAGTACAACCATCCTGAGGTTTTGATTCTCATAGTAGCGGTATATTTCATCCTTTAATAGGTTCTGGATTTTTATTCCTTTCCTTGATGATCCCACGTCTACTCCAAGATCCTATGTGATGTCAGTGAGGGTGTTGAGAAAGTAGGTCTCAAGCCATATACCAACTCAGGAATCGGTAGCTCATTTATATCGCAAGACACCCCAATTACATCGCTGTTGTGGACCGGCCCACCAGGATTCTATCCAGCATTAGCGAGGTTTGTGTTAGTGATGATTTGGGTCAATACCGATTTCTCCATCGCTACCACACCAATGTCAATCGTCTGGATACCGTTTATAGTTTACACTCCCTGGACTACTCCATGAGGTTACAGGACCCCTTTATAGAATTTCCCTCCACCCTTCCACCATGCCACACAGACTATTAATGTCAATACTTGGTGCAAAATTAGGATGGGTATCCCGCGACAACCACACCCCCAGCCCAGAATATATAAAAAGTCAACTGCACAATACCCAATGGTCCGGCTAAGGAACCAGCAATATCCAACAATATTAAATATGACTGAGCAGTACGATCTAAGCGAGGAGGCAATACAGAAGTTCGTTGATGACTTTATTGCGGGGGATGCGCTACAGGTTGGCCGCGACCTTGATGGCAGCAATACCCTCGATGGGCCTAGACTGTCTGAAGGTCTATCCCTACCAGGGACAGAGGCCCTTAAGGCCCTGGAGGGCCGTGTTCGGCATCTAGAGGAATGGTACGTAACCTGCACATATAAGGATTCTTGTGTACTAATGGACAGAAAGCCTAGGGAGCGTAGCCACACAAGCCCTTGATGGGTCTACACTAACTGAAGAGCTATCCCCGCCGCGGCCTGAGTACCTAGGGGCCCTGGAGGGTCGTGTTCAGAGCCTAGAGGAACGGTATATAACCGCATCCGCATGGACACCAGATCACTAATTGGAGCTGAAGTCTAGGGAGAATAATTGCCTATCTTGAAGGGTTTGAGCGTTGGACAGCCGAGGTCTCCAGCGCCCTCAATACCTCGAACAGAAAGGCTCAGGGGAACGGTACAGGTTAGAGGTATAGCATTGGGTCTGCCTCTAGGGTGCTAGTTGGGATAGGTTATGGAACTAGTATCTTAGTGGATTGGGGTAGAGTAGGATTCAATACAGAATGTTCTGGAGGCTCGGCATGTGGTTCATATGTGCCCAGACAGTGTGGTGCAAACAATATAGCATTCAATAGACCAGCCCAATAGTGCCACATATCCGGGAGCCCCTACTGAACGGTGGAAGGTCCCAGAGGTAAACAAGAGATATACATTTGGAGATACTGGCGGTTATATGCCCCTACAGGCGAGAGGGCGTGGTGGCCGATATACGGATGTATGAGGCAGTAGTCTGTCATTTCACATTACAGTTCACATCATTTCACAATTTGATTACAGTTCACATCATTGATAAAACACTTTATTGCCATCAGATGTAATAGCACCCAATAGTCCAGCTTCACACTTCCACTCCTCCCTATATCACTATACCAAGTAAGGCTCAGTACATCGTTACGATAGAGTAGAATATGACACCTACCCTGAGCTCGGCCTCCTCCTCTGTAAGCTCCCGATCGGGGTCTGGGCTCACAAGCCCATGCTGCGTGAGATACCGGGAAAGGAACTCTAGTACCTTCTCCGGATCGCACCTCCCCTGACCATCGTTGAGACCAAGCGTAGAACGCAGTTCCTTAGCTTTGCTACGAACTGCATCTAATGTTCGTGCTTTCTTCCCTGATGGCATCTTTGCATACCGGTCCAATAGTGTAGCAATAGACTGATGCGTGAGTCCATGAGCAGTGTAGAATAGGAGATAGGCGACCTCGGCGGGGGACCAGGTACCCGATGAAGAGTTCATAGATTCTGCGCGGATTGTGGATGGGGTCTGGGCTAGCGATTGAGGTGACCAGGGTTGTCTTGAGTGAATAGGCAATTCAGTGTGTGGATAGGCCTAG
Source organism: Tuber aestivum (assembly GCA_900010015.1). Classification (NCBI taxonomy): domain Eukaryota; kingdom Fungi; phylum Ascomycota; class Pezizomycetes; order Pezizales; family Tuberaceae; genus Tuber; species Tuber aestivum. The sequence continues at coordinate 104,759 of LN891237.1, forward strand.
ACCCCCCCAGGTATATATAGCTTGCACTAAGCTATCTCTTCAAATAAGGGTGTGTTGGAAAATAGCGAGAAGGGCGCAGTCTATTGCTACTAGAGTCCAGAATGATGTATGGTGGCCCGGGCCTCGCTTGAGGAAGCCCAGTTGGGCAAGACACCTGACTAGAGGGTATGCCATTCAGGTGGACCGACATCAGATGGCAGGTCTAGCGGTTCCATCAGTTTCCGGCGGTTCCAGTGGTTTCCGGCGGGTCCAGCGTTTCCGGCGGCCCAGCCTAGCATGGACAGCTCTGTGAAAATAACATCGAGTCTGCCATTCACTGCCATTGGGTGGTGTGAATGCAACCACAAATACCGCAAGACCCAGGATGCCGAGCACACATTTGAAGCAGACACAAAGGAAGGCGGAGGTGAGGGGGTTGCATGCCAACAAGCAGAATTTGCTTTCATCCCTTACCCCCATTCACGCGCCTTTAGCGCGGGACCAACACCGTGATCAGCAATAGCTAGGGCAGAATAAGGAAAGCTAATCTATGATTAAAGTGCTGCGACAATCCGGCCCTGTTTTAATTCCTGAGCACCTGCCCGTTTTAGTACTTGTGATAGATAACCTACTCGTAAAGCTCAGTGGATCCCAAGTGGGGTAGCGCTCAGAATATAGCGAAGTGAGTAAAGGTCAGCATAGCAATGACAGAAGCAGGATTTCCATGTAAACCTAATCCCACTTACATGAATAGGCTAGTGTTCAACCCTTTAACCAAGGCTAAATGTCTCTGCAGTTTAAGAAATACTAGTACGGTACTCTTTGCTCATACAGCTACATCTACAGTTGTTGCCCCTGCTTCTCTGCGAGTACTACCTTTGCGCCAGTGGTTGAAAGCCGTTTAAGGGTGCGGTCAGGCCACATGGTGGCCAGCGGCTAGCTGGACGATGGATAGTCACTACCCAGGTACTTCATGGGCTTCCCCGCACCCGGGTATCTCAAGGCCTGGTGCGGGTGGGTAGTTCGTATTACCTCTTACAGAGCCGACAGCCAATGGTAGGCGCTTTTCCGGTAGGAGGTGGATTGCCCTAAAACTCTTGTTTCTGCTACGTTATGGCCATGCTAACCGAATCGTAATTTAGCACAAACCTAGTAACGCTGAACGTGGCCATAATCGAAGTATCGTCCTCTGTGCGCTAGGCTAGTACTTGGCAGTCTGGATGTCTGCCTGGTGGGCTCCGGGATCGGTAGAAAGGTGCCTGCCGTGAGGGATGGCAGGGATAGCAAATGGAAGGTGATGTAGAATCGGTTTGGCCACACGCGACCGGCGCATTGCAGCCAAACTCGCAAACCACGTGTTTATTTCTAACCCTACCGGTATATCTAGGCCCTACATTTCGGAACATAACCAACCCTTAGCAACCCCCCCAACATTTCAGTGCCTAGGTTACATCGGACCCTGTTGCCCATCCTGCGGGTTGGCCCCGATATATGGCTTCCAGTTCCGCTTTGCGGCTAGTGTTGAGATAAGAATCGGTGCCGATAGACTCATGGTTGGAGCGGCGACCTTGAGAAAGGCGTGCTGTGTGAAGTGTTAGATAGCGCAAGGGCCAGGGTGGGGGGGCACACTCACACCGGCTAGAACACTGGGTGAGGCAAATGCTGTTGTATTGTTGAAGTTAATTGCCTCTGCCGACCATTGTCCAGGGTTCTGTAGTGGTGCCGAATCCGGACACAGAACGAGACCCTTCTCCATTAGATGCCTCATTGTAGTACCCAGGGACCGTATGTCTTGAAGGCTATCCTCGTGGCCCTGGGGTAATTTGGCGCACATAGCAAGATTCGCTAACCGGTTACTTACGTCCATTAATGTGTGAGGGAACGTACCTATCTTGATTTCGACATCCCCTGCCTTGGCACTAACTAGGATATTTCCAAGCTTTATTGATCCGTGTAACAATTGCCTTTCATGCAGGAACCGTATACCCTTCAGAACCTGAGCTAATGAGTAGGTGTGGATGGCAGGGACATTGATGACTTGCCTCTGCGACCACCATCGCTATTTGCGGTTCGGTCAGCGGCTGACACGAATTGATCTCGGATAGCGAGAGTGCAAGATACTCGGACACCACATACGTCGTGTCGTACATGATATAGGATTCGTAGATGTGAACGAGGTTCGGGTGCACCTGGAAGGGAATGTCATTGGCGCTCCTCTTTCCTTTCAGTGTACTAATCGATACCAGGGTGTGATCAGGTCGCCTCGCGATAACTACTGTTCCGGCTAGCTGCAGAGTCACTATACCAGTGTAGGTTGTCCATGGTAGACCTGCGGTTGTCGGGACAGCGTCGCGGGGCCTTATGGGATAACGGCCTCGTGGCAACGAGGCAGGAATTGGGAAGAGCGTGATGCGGTTCGATGCCTGGTTCATTCTGCGTGTATTATATAGCACTATTTAATATATACCGGTATTACATTGCATTCTCTCAGTATATATAGTTTATTCTAGTGCATCTAAGAAGCCATGATATATTATTTATAACACCCCATACTCCTTGAGACTCGGTGGAGGTCCCACAACAGCATCCCTTGGCTTTCTAGGTTTGACATCCTCGGCGGTTCTGTACTCGGGTGGTCGACCCTTGTATTGCTTTGGAGGTCAGCGAGCGCGTAGTATTCAGTGGAAGGGACCTACTATACCGCAATCTCGGCCATTGCTGGAGGCCATTCCGGGTCGTGGACCGATCGGAATATATAGTGGCGCCCACCCCGCTCAATAATAATAGCAACCCTTGCATCTAGCAGTGATAGTTGGTACCCCTTCCTGTAAATCCCAGCTTTCCGCTTTCTAAAGCTATTGTTCTGACTGCGTCTCTCCATAGTATGTTCACAATACTGTACGACTCCGAGTTGCGCTTACGCCCAGATTGGCCCCCTTTATATTCATTGACAGGCGCCGCAGGCCCAGGTTTCCACTAAGGAATCCAATAATGATGTCCTCTGTTGCAGAACAGGCCTTCCTGTTATTAGGCCACCCAGACGCAGCGACTACCCAAAGTCCTAATGAATACGAAAGCCTAACTATCGCGGAGTGGAACAAAATGTCCGGCTGTGCACACACCTCCTGGCTCTGCGTTGATGGAACAACGCTGCTGGACTTCGGCAGACTACAAACCCTACTTGGACCCGATATACTACCAGATCCTATGAACCAAACCCCTTCACTAGTAGTGCTTATTGGTGAATCCACTATGTCCGATGCGCTGCAGATGTGTACATCAAGGTCAACTCCAAGGCCCTCTAGCAGCAGTGATGTCGCCGACATCCATCTCCACCTCCTACCTTCCAGCACCTGTGCCCAGTCGCCAATCCTTCTGGCTGACTGTGGGAGGCTTCTCTCTAATCCCGCGGTGGGATCCGGCGTATCCACCAAACCAATATGCCACGAAGTAAGGCAGAGGCCATTGCCCTGGCTGCGCAATGCGGACGGCTCGCTGATGCACCGTACGGTAACCGAACAACTGTTTCAGCAATTGATTGTGCCCTTCGCGGACGTTATATGTGTCTTTGGGGATGACCTAGGTGGAGGTCAGGGTCTGGCCAGGTGGCTGGCGTACTTGATGGACATTCCCCACATCCCGCAGCGCCATCGATTTCGGGAGCAGCAGATGCTTGTTATACTCAACGACGAACACGGCTTCCATCGCATGGCCTACTCGGAGGGGCTTTGTGAGCCCTGGATCACATCACTTGAGGTACTCCAGACAATGGGTCGCGATGGAGATCCTAGTCCAATGGAGATGGCCCTCCAGAAGATACACGATATCCAAATCTTACGCGCAAGGTCAAGATGGCTATTCACAGCGAATGAGCTTATCCAACATCATGGCTACGCTTGTGACCACTTTGCAAGAACCAATATGGAACCATATGACTTCCTACTCTCAGCCCGACTGGCCATACCCATACCTCCAGCGTTCCCTGTGTTTGCTGCGATGCTTCTTAGTCACCTGGCATCCGCACCGTCTGCCGGTGTACATATCCTTGCCTCTTGTATTGTCCTCGATAGCTTACTACATAGTATACACGGTTGTGATCACCCATTCCCACTCCTGCAGAAGGCTAACCTCCGATCCCATAGTATTCCACCCCTTTGATGTGTACGATGCTCTCTACCATAATCACTGTTGTGATGCTGTTAGACGTGTATTTCCACGGCAGTCAATCCAGCGCAGCCTTCTCAGCAGACTCCGCCTCATGGTTAGGGATCTTACATTCCGGCAGCAACTGAGGCGAGCTCATCCAGTAGCATCTCATCGCGAAATACTCAAATTACACCGGGGGCGTTTCCTGCACATCCGGAGCACGGAGGTATGCCTTATATGCATCATGCGGCGTCCTGTCAGGGTCCTATCCTGTGGGCATGCCATTTGCGAGGTCTGCATCCGCACATTTGGAGAGCTGGTACCTGGTGAGCCATGTATCTATGCTCACCCACAATGCGCTTTGTGCTACACTAGCATCAAACCGCCAAACATTCAAATCCGCCCTCCTTCCGCATTACCTCGGGTTCTATGTGTTGACGCAAATGGTCCGAATATGTGGGACACTCTGAATCTGTTGGAGACATCTATTAGCCAGCTTATGGGCTTTCCATTCCCCATACAGGAGTGCTTCGACATTGTGTTTGGTAGAGGGCCTGGTATGACCCCCTGTTGTCAATATCGACGTTAGCCTAACTATGAAGGTGTTGGACCTGTCCGTAGTCTCTTCCTCCATGAGCTGGCAATCAAGCAATGCCAAACCGAGAGTCAATCAAGCTCGTCCGGAAGATCGATCAAAGCGTTGTGGCTGGCGAGAACTAGGGTTAGGGGACAGCGGAGACAGCCCATATATCTCGACTGTTACAGCGCCCCCGGCCCGGTAGTCACAATAGCCGCTATCACCTCCAGTGCTAGGCCAGAGCCCCTCGGGGGCTGTCTGTTTTCCCGCCTCCTTGGACGCTTCCTCACTGGATACCGGGGCCTGTCGGCTGCTTCCGGCGGGCCAGAGCGGCCCAGTTCCACACACTCAGCAACAGAATATATGCTAAACGTCCTTTTACCATCTAGCCATGGCGTTGGCTATGTGAGAGAGCCATCTATCATGGGTCTATCCACGGCGTCCGTTGATGCGGTCGCTAGAGCACTCGTTGCGAGCCATTTCTATTTCGAGCTAGCTAAACCACCTCAATTTGCTGATAGCAGGTATAGGTGCAGCGGCTATGTTCTCTGTCGCTTGAGAGTAACTGATCAGTTTTGGTTCCTGCGGGCTCTTACGCTCTCCTCGCACCGTCTATACATCGGCTCCGTTGGCTACACCTTTCGGATGCTCACCCGTGGGCAGCCGTTCCGCAAGCTCCTTACCTTTACTGTCACAGGCGCTGAGCAGCCGATCTCAATCCGTCTAGGGAATCCGTTTTCTGCAAGTACGGCCTATTGTATAAGCGGTTCCCCATTCACCATTGCCTCACTATCCCAGATCCAGTTTACATAATCTCCGTTACATATACTAAAGTACTAGGGGTGGGTGGAAACTATCGGGACCAACATGGCCAGTAAAGGGCTTCCTTCATTCGCGCTCCCGGATATCTGAGAAGGTAAATAGCGTGGATCACGTAACGGTTATAGTACTAGCGGTCCTGTAGTGCAGACTTAGGTATTAGCCATTTAGATGCTATTTTGGAACCCCACATGTGCTGGCAGCTCGGAAGGTCGAGGAATATGTCTTAGCTTTAATTCCATCAGGTAACCCTACCTGCAGGTAGATAGCCATCTTTAAATACATGAATCTGAAACTCCTTTATGTTCCCTCTTCATCGCCCGCCGTTACTTCCATATGATAACACTAACCGCGCTTCCTCTCCTCCCATCTATACTCTCCTTATCTCCCTCTTCTATTCTCCTACCTTCACCGTCCATTCACCTTACCTCACTTTGTGGCTCCAGTTACTCTCCTCCCTTCCCCTCTCTTAACCCGTCCATTCACCTCTCCTCACTGCACAACAGCTACCCTCTCAGACATCCAATCCATCCCTCACCCGCTGGTTATAGCTGTTCGCCTCTGGCTCTCAGTGATCCGAGGGTGTGCCAACGACCGCCGGTCATCACTGGAAGGCGATCACCGGAAAGCCTAGCCATGGTCTGGAGCCGGCATAGCTGAGAGCCCTCGGGAAGAGGCTGCGAGCGTCGGAATCCCCCTTTTGTGAGAACGGGAACACACCGAAGAGAAAGGATACATCTAGCGATCGATAGAAGGATAAGAAGACTGCGTTGTGATTTCTATCTCCCATTCTCTGGCTGTGCAAGAAAGAGAGCTTTAAATTAGTACCGCCATTCGTTTTCGCCGTTCGTTCACCGTTTGCTCGTTCGCTCGTTTCGCCGTTCGTGGCAGCCTCCGCCGATCAGACGTTGAAAAGACCCTGCCCCGCTCTGGGCGAGGGCATACCGTGCATGGTCACCTAGAGGCTGGTAAGTACCAGGAATGAGGGAGCTTGGATATCCAGCTCAATATCCCAAGCGGTGCCACTGCCCGAGACATATAGGTCCTCTAGTCTGACAATCGAATTGATTAGTACTGAGGGGGTGAGCTGAAGTCTGTATAAATAGGTTAGTCAAAATTATATGTATGTAATGCGGGATATGCGGATAATGTGGTTGTATAAATCTAACTGCCGAGCTGTCTGGAGGACCTCAGAGCCAACCGGGGAATCTCAGGGTAAGGATAAACAATAGTTAAATCCACAGTTTATTCGCCGCATGCGGGAGGGAGGACCGAAACCGGTCTGATGAGAGACTATGGTGTGCGCGCCTAGGAGACTGCAGGGGCCAAGTGTCTGGGGGTTTGGCGATAGTGAGCACTCTCAAAAGGGTGGTGATAGTACGTAACAGGTGTTTGAATTTAATTATTTCCGGAACATATGCCAGTAATCTTCACCAGGGGCACAATGAAACTGGGCCAGTGGCGAGGAGGGGTATTTTATGGACAATCTGTCAAAGTAGTGTACCGGCCTCGAGTAACAGGGATCCTTAACGAGTAAGCTCTCTTTTACTCACGTACCCTACCCTACTTTGACGAATTAACCTTCGCCCATAAAATACCCCTGTTCGTCACCGGCCAGGTTTTGTCGCACCCCGGATGAGGCCTGTAGCATAATTAGGCTCTTTGTCCGCCCGGATGGATCCGACTGTTTTAGACTGCCCAGGTTGTACTTGCCCTACCGCGGCACGTCCCTAATAGTCCTTCTAGGACGTGGATGCGTCGTTCCAATTCCTCCCGGTCTTCCCGGTCATACCGTGCCTGGATCAACCTTTCAGCTCGCCGATCGTTGAATAGCCTGGCAACCTGTAGTGCACTGTATAGTGAAGGGACAACCAGATCCACATCATCATCAAATGACCAAACCGTATCTACTTGTGTGAGTGTCTGGACATTGAGTCTGGGGTGCTCTAGTAACAGATCTACAATGTCGGCGCATCCGCAGGCTATAGCAGTATGTAATGGTGGCATCGCGGTGCATTGTGGTGGTCGGATTGCTGACAACCAGGAAGGGATACGGCCCCTTACTGCGTTTACGTTGACCCGTGAACATCTGAGAAGCAGCTCTGCCATTACGGTGGACCCCGCTTCAATTGCCTCGACTAGAGGCACATGGCCCTTCTGGTTATAACAGGAAGTGATAGCACCGCTGTGGAGCAGTTCAACGACTATGTCTTTGTGCCCGTGCCGAACGGCGATGTGTAAGGCGGTATCACCCTCGGTGTCTGCGGCATCTATTACGATTCTGTCATCAGCTAGAAGAGTGCGAACTGTTTCAAGACTGGGATCATCATCATCAATGGCTGCGTGTAATAGAGTAGATCCCCAGATGTCTCCTTGGCTTACATCATGGGTCACTGGTAGTAAATAGCGTAAAATTGTATGATGTTTGGTACGGGCAGCCCAATGTAGTGGTGTACGGCCGAGGCCATCAACCGAATCTGCATCGATATCCTCGCGTGCGATCAACAATGCCGTAATTCCAACAGCCCCGATCTGGGCCGCCTGGTGTAATACTGTGCCACCACTGTTATCAGTCAAATTGAGATTAATATCCGGTCGCTCTAATAACAGCCTGGCAATTTTCAATCTGTTTCCGCGGGTCGCTAGATCTAGTGGTGTGCGTCCATCGTTATCGGCCAGATTGACCTCAATAGTATCATGTTCCAACAGCCCCATGCTGAGCTGCGAGATGTAATGCTGTGCGTCCGCCGTTATCAACCATATTGACATTAATATCCTTTTGTTTCAATAGCATCCCCGCAATGCGACCTGCCCCATGCTGAGCTGCGAGATGTAATGCTGTGCGTCCGTCGTTATCAACCATATTGACATTAATATCCTCACGGTCCAACAACAACCTTGCAACCCGCTCAGCACCTCGCCGTGGGGTAGATGGCCTCCCACGCACTCGAGCCCTGGGCGCTGTCATGGCTGCCCAATGTAGTAGTGCTACACCATGTGAATTCCCTGAGTTGACATCAAACCCACTTTGCACAAGCCGCTCGAAAACAACCCATCCTTCATCCAATACCTCATGTAGCACAGTCTCCATTCCTGCACGTGTAGTGATTCCCTTGCGCAGCATCCGGTGGAGCATATCCCTATCATCGTGGTGTATTACAGAAAACAATGCTCCTTTTGCATACTGCAACCACTGCATCTGAGTCGAACACACAGAATCGTAGAGAGCTGGAGTTACATGTGCACAAGTATTGCGGTTGGTAAGTGCCAGGCGTCTGATGTCTGGAGGCGATAACCAATTTGTAACCATCATCATTAACTCGGGTGGAAGTCGGTCCATGTCTTGTAAGCGGTGTTAAGGTTGTATAGAGACCTTTAGCTGAAGGGGTAGCGGGCCGCAGGAGTTATTAAGGTGAAAGAGAGTCCATGATATTTGAGGTTAACCAGCGAGCTGTTTGAGGATTTGGCGTTGGGACCGGGGAGCATAGGAATAGGGATTTCTCGCGTGAAGTTTGCCATTGGTTGTGCCCCGTGGACCCCCCTCCCAATGATCAGAGAATGGTTTGGAGGCCACGAGGCCTTTCCGCTAGTGGCGGCGGGTACTCGAGTACTAGGGAGGTCTGAAACCCTTGACGCCAAAAGGAGCTTTGAACCTCCCACCAGAGGGTGCCAGAGGACATACTGGCACCAGGCTAGATCTATCCCTTGGTCGGTCTGGAACAAGAAATGCGGAGCCAGGCGCGCTCAGTTGGTGTCAGTAATCAGATCACAAATCTCTTGAGCGAAAGCATATCCGTATCAGCCGAAAATATTGATACTCATACTGTGGCGTTTGGAAATCGGACCGCTATTGCATACATCCCAAGCCCTGAAGTCCCGGCAGAATCTTGGCTATGCAATAGCGGTCCATTTCACAAGCGCCACGACATTACTAGTACGGTACTCCCAAAGGTTCGGCCCTTATACTTGGATCTGGATTGTATGCAATAGCTAAAATACCTCGATATTATGAGTAATGTTGCCCCAGCCGCATGCATCTACATACCACCCTTGACATGTCTACAAAGGAGGACGCATAAGGAGGGCGATGGGAAGGAACCCGCAGATTGCTCGGCCAATGGCCCTTGCAGAAATACCGGATAGGCATGGGGGAAGAACAGGTATTAATCCTCACTCAAGGAAGCTACAGGTTTGGGATAAAAGCATCTGACCCTATAGGCTTACCGGATAGATAACCAGCCCCCTCCTCCAATGCATACTGGGTTCCCTTCTACCTCCCTACCGCTCTCAACTATCAAATACCACCTGCCAAAAATGCGGTTGTGACCATCGGGAAAAGGGAGAGTGAAGCTTGATTGTTTACTGCCGGCAGAGGTGGGCATATAACTGCGAAGGAACGATTAATATCTGAAGTGTGACCTAAGTACAATGCCCAAGCAGTTCGCGTAGACGGTTCCCACCATGCCCAGCCGCCCCAGCATTAAGCAAATACATAAATATTTATACCTTCCAATAAAGCCCGCACTGACACTACCAAGGAGTTATCAATATAGTACAATTACACTAATCCTCGAGAAAGGTTGGCAAGATCAGAGAGTAATGATATATCCAACACGTCCGTAGTTTTAGGATACCCGAACATGCCATCCGCGATCCGTCTCCTTAGAGGGTATAGGCCATGCTGCGGAATCTTAACCTTCGTGGTATAGTCATCGAAGTCGGTAGGAATGGTTTGTGAACAAAGTCCCGGTGCGGTCTTCTCTTTCTCGTGAGCCCAATCCTCCTGGAGCTTGTCCAATGCCCTCTTGCGTAACCGATTTCGTTGGCTACGGACACGCTCATAAAGGGCATTGTACTGCCGTTGTTCGGGCATGGGTGATCTCTTAATGCTTCCATGCCCATATTGCAACTCTGATAGATATCGGGCCCTTTCATCCTCATAGCCCTGCAATATCCTATCGCCTTCTATCTCCTCCAGGGTACTGTCTGGAAGGTTCTGTGGCACCGCCTCATCATGTCGGCATCCCGTTTGAAGGAACTGTGAGGTCAAATCTAACCGCTGCCAACGCCCTAGAACAAGGGACTGAGTATCAACAGGTGATATGGATGAGGCATAAAAACGATCAAATGTTCCCGACTTTCTATGGGTCATCACCCTCCGGTGATCATATTGTAGCACTTTACCTAAGGCCAATGTGTGTTAGATAAGACTAGGGTAATGGACAAGGCAAGCATACCATGAATAGTATTTCCAGTGGCTCTACGTATGGCCTGAAAGGTAGCCCTTTCCATGAAGCCAGACCGTTGAGCCAGATCCCGAAGGCAATTACTTATTGCCTGGTATGTCAAGGCTCTTTTGCGGCTTACACCTCCATTTCGTTCGCACTGCCGAAAGACTGGCATTTCTGTAACTGACTCCCTCCATTTAAACATTCTTCTCAAGCCTGTTTGAGACCGCTGCATCTCTAGGAGACGCTCCATAGTTAAATCATCGAAGGCATCATCCGCGAATGCTAGTGCAAGGAAGAGTATCACAGGATCTAGTCCATGTCCAAAGCCGAGAACCACCTGATGAAGCAGGGTCTGTGGACTAGTTCAGTTAGAGGTCAGGTGAGGGAACACGGGAGCAGAGGGAGAGCTAAAGGTACCTACACAGTACGTTCCCTGACTTGATCCCCTTTGATATAGACCTTCCCGATAGTAAGGACCAGATCCGCAGGTTTGCCCTCCTGTGTGGCCATCAGACCGAAGCTACAGTGCTATACATACCATGTCAGCGAGGAGCGGTACCTGACACAGTTCAGGTTAGCATACATACTCCATACAAGAGAGACATATTTGTCCCCTGACGTGTCCTTGATTCAACAATCCCTCCTATACGGTCTGCTGTATAGGATGTCAACAATACGCAGAGCGCTATTTGCAATCTGGAACGCTCGCTGGAGAACAGTTTCCAGTCTCTCCCCCATAGAAACCATAACAGGCGCTCAACATCTGATATCATAAAATTACTTTTCGGCCACTTCACAACGGTAAGGTGAAGGTCTGGCTCTCCCGGATGAGCGAGGTTGCCTTGTAGAAACTTGAACTAGGTTTAGCAACACCATAGGTTGATAGAGGGATGACAGCATACGTTATCAATCTCCTGGCATACCGGCTTCGGGAACTCCTCATGCATTTCCCTATGTAAGCCACAACACAGCCGCTTCCAATATGTGTGAACTGTAAGTTGTGTTGGGGTGTCTCCCAGGTGGCCCTGGCCAAGAGCAATATATCGGATCCATTCCTTGATTTCCGGTACAGTTGGTAGTGTATTGGGTGGTGGACGCCGAAGGCAATCAAAATAAAATCTGATACTAGATCAACACTTCCACCCGTCTTATCAAAGGGGAGGGGGTACAACGTCCTCCAGGACTGAACCGTCTGGGCATAAGAATGGCTGGTTGCCTCAGAAATCGTTGGGTGAAATGGCACTGTCACCTCACTTTCCACACTAAATTGCCACCCTAGCTCCTGGGCCTTCTCAAGCCTCCGATAATGGGCTGCCATATCTAGGTTTGGTATGCGGAGGCCACACCTGTCTACAGGTCAGGAGAGCCTGGCCCCTTTATACTTTGGACCCGAGGTCTTATCCCAGGAATCGCAACACCCCAGTAACCGGCTATAGGGCTCGTGTACGAGTACAGTCTCATAGTCAGCCACTAAACGGAAATGAGTGTGGAGCTGATCCCAACTGAGAGTGGAGGGCGGTTAACCTCTGGGTGCGGTCGGGTAACATGGTTTCACATTTTCTGAGTGGTATATTTCTCGGTCAGTGGTAGCTGAAAGGTAGGTGGCTACGGTAATTGCATGGTATTGAAAAGGTTTTCTCGATCCTGGCGGTCTAGAACGGGAACTGGCGCCTGCCTGGCCAAGGGCCCCTGGTTAGCCCCTGTGGAACGTACAAAGCCTAGGGGCGATACCTCTGGCCAGGGACAGGTACCTCCGTATAGTACTGTGTGTACGAGTATCGGCTATCATTAGGAACATCGAGCCGCTGTTCGCCTATGACCCTCTGTGGCTAGACGAAATGGTACCTAGTTTGAATGAGTGTCTAAGTAGTCAGACAGGATGCCCCTCTACCTGTACTCGAGGACTACCGGTACCTTTGCACATACCTGAGTACTCGTAATAGCAGCTATGTTCACGAAGATGGAGGAGGAGAGACAGGGGTGAAGCGCTCCGTAAGGAGACTCCTCCAGTATAGTTGGGGGCGTGATGGTACAGCCCCAGTTGGAGCGCAGGTTGGCCTCTACTAAACCCTATTTTCCTACCCCCCCCTCCCGCATGAAACCCTGAAGGCAAGGAACTCGGGGGTCCAGCCAGCAATAGTACTCGAGTATCCCGACCTGTCACAGGTCGGTGGGCTGGGGTCCCATGGTACGGGTAGGTTTCCTTGTACGGTACTGTACGTAGTGGGTCGGCTAAGGTCCAACACAACTACTGCGAAAGCTCTGCTCTCTTTGGGTACCGTAAGGGCTCTCGGGATCCACTACCTCCACCCTCCCCGTTATCTGCAGATTCTGAGTCAAAGGGTCCAGAGAGAGATTGGTGTTTTCCCTAAGTGATAAAGCCTCATGGTCCAAGGTTCGTTGGACCTTATTAACCGGTATTCGCAATCCAGCTAACCTATCAAACCAAACCTATTGTGAGCTTAGTACGTGTTGATCTCTGTTTCAGAGATAGTGGATTCCAAGAGCTCTTATGGTAGGTGGGTAGACGGAATTCCGTCAAGCACAAGCAGTGCACCTGTGAGTATGGGGCGGAAGTGAAGATAACCGGCTGCATGGGTAAGATCATGTTGGTGAACCTACAGTCACACCAGCTATCCCGGATCTCGATAGACCAAATACCCTGCTGTCCTGTCTGGACTATTCAAATGTGTGGGGTACGGTACAAGCTGAATTAAAATATTGGTAACTCTGATGCTTGTCTTGGAATGTAGGCTAACTGTAAGGTAGTGTTCCCTGCTTGCAATAGTGAACTATATCAGCAAATCTAAACCCTGCATCAGACATGTGGGCAGAGCATCTAAAGTACCCTACCAAATCGTTCCGTACGATGCCCTTTTTACACCAAAAACATGTATTTTTACCCCCTCTTTAGGCACCATCAATGTCTATGAAAATCTGCCAAAATCTCATGCTACATTATCAAAACCCAGGATAACATGTAAAACTTTACAGAGCTCTCAAAACCTATAAAATTGTGGAGATAGCATGAGCCAAGTGCATGGTATGTGGTTGCCATGTACCTTTTTCTATGGAGCCCCATACAAAATATTAAGTCACTTTTGGACTTGGTGATACCATTGTATGCCATTGACTCAATTTCATCATTTTTTATTCATGCTTCTATGAGGGTAAGGCCAAAGTGATTTCCTACCCAATAGCAAAAATTTAGTTGTTTTTAA
>LN891238.1:9772-23463 GCA_900010015.1 Tuber aestivum
GTGCGAAAAGGCTAATAAATTTTCGAGAGAAAATGATATTCTAATTTCGGTTAGAGCCCCCATCGGCGCAATTAATATTTCAGATAAGGTATATGGAATTGGAAGAGGCTTGGCGGCCTTAAGAGGTGTTAATCATTATCCTAAATTTCTATATTACTATTTTTCCAATTTGAATGAATTTCTTAATAGTGAAGGTACCGGATCAACATTTACTGCGATTTCAACCTCTAAATTAAAAGAAGTATATCTGCCTAAAATTTCGCTAACAGAACAAATTAATATTGTACAATACCTTGATTGTCAGACTGAAATAGTTGATCAGCTAATCAAAAAAAAGAAAAAGCTGATTGAATTACTAAAAGAAAGGAGGCAGGCAGTAATAAACGATGCATTAACCCTAGGGCTTAACCCAGATGCTACAATGAAGAATAGTGGCATTAAAGGCGTTGGATTGATCCCAGCTCAATGGCATATAAAAAGATTAAAACAAATAACTGAAGCATATGGAAGGATTGGTTACAGAGGATATACAACTTCGGATATAGTACCTGAAGGGGAAGGTGCAATAACAATAAGTCCATCCAATATGAAAGGAGATTACATGGTTTTTAAAGATTCAACCTATATAAGTTGGGATAAGTATCATGAGTCTCCAGAAATTCAAATATTTAATAATGATGTTTTAATGGTAAAAACGGGATCAACGTATGGAAAAGTTGGGTTGGTGAATAAACTGGATGAGAAAGCAACAATTAACCCGCAAGTACTTGTATTTAAAAACTTGAAGATAAATCCTGATTATCTTTTTAATTTATTAAGAACTCCTTTGATTAAAAATCAAATCGAAACAAATGTTATTGGTAGTACAATACCAACAATGTCTCAATCTAAAATATTAAATTTTCAAATTGTTATTCCTCCAGATTCAGAGATTGAAGATATATTACAACATATAAATAATTCAATGACTAAAATCGACCACTTAAATCTCTTAATATTTGATCAACTTGAGAAGCTAAAACAATACCGTCAATCTATCATTTCAGAAGCTGTAACAGGCAAAATGGACGTAAGAGATTGGAAACCCAACCTAGAAGTATTAGCATAAATGGAAATAATAATTTATATAGCAACAGGTATTTTAATCGGTGCAATTATTGGCTGGTTAATATCCAATGCAAAAGCCAGTATTTCAATAAACAGAGAAAAAGATACTGCGCAACAAAATTTCAGCACTTTGGAAAAAGAATTTGTAGCATATAAAGCCACAACAATTAATCAATTGCAAACAGCGAATAATAATTTTGAGGAACAGAATTTAAAAATTAAGACTTTTGTTGATACCATTCAGACTGATGCAACAATCTTATCAGGCATAAACAATCAGTTGTCTACAGCTAATGCAAATCTGATTGTAGCAAATCAAACTATCAAAGAAAAAAATAAGGAGATTGAAATCGTTAAGGTAGAGCTTACTCAGTATAAAAAAGAGCTAATAGAATCTAATCAACTTTTAGCAACAGCTAATGCTAAAATTGAATCATTGAGCGAAAAATTAGAAACTCAAAAAAGCGAAATGGAAGCTTTGGGTAAAAAGTTCAATCTAGAATTTGAAAATATAGCTAATAAAATTTTAGAAACAAAAACAGAAAAATTCACTAAACTTAATGGCGAGAATTTGAAAAGTATATTAGAGCCATTGGGGGAAAATATAAATGAGTTCAAAAAGAAGGTTGATGAAGTTTATAAAGCAGAATCGCAAGAACGCTTCTCGTTAAGTGAAAAAGTAAAGGAACTCGCTTTGTTAAACCAGGTTATAAGTGAGGAAGCTCGTAATCTCACCAAAGCATTAAAAAGTGAATCTAAAACTCAGGGTGGTTGGGGTGAAATGATTTTGGAGAGTATTTTAGAGAAATCAGGTCTGGTTAAAGATCGTGAATATTTCATGGAGCATCAATTATTGGATGAAAATGATGTTGCCATGAAATCACACTCTGAGGACAAGAAGATGCGTCCAGACGCTGTGATTAAATATCCAGACAACCGAAATGTAATTATTGATTCCAAAGTCTCCTTAAATGCTTTTACCAGATGTGTAGCAGCTATTGATGAGGAAACTCGATTAAAAGAATTGGCTGAACATATTTCTTGTATTAAAAAGCATATTATTTCCTTAAGTATAAAAGGTTATGATGACTATAGCAAGAGCTTGGATTTTGTAATGCTATTTATTCCAAGTGAGCCGGCCTATATTGCAGCTATGCAATACGATTCTGACTTATGGAGTTTTGCTTATGATAAAAGAATTTTATTATTAAGCCCTACTAATTTAATTACTTCTCTCAAATTAATTGTAGACTTATGGAAGAGAGAATATCAAAACCAAAATGCATTAGAAATTGCTGCTAGAGGGGCCAAACTTTATGACAAGTTTGTTGGGTTTATTGAGAATCTTGAGGACGTAGGAGTTCATTTGAATAAGGCTCAAGGAAAATATAACGAGGCCTACAAACAGTTAAGTATAGGAAATGATAATCTTGTATCTCAGGCTACTAAGCTCAAAAATCTCGGATTAACAACCAAAAAACAACTACCTACACAAATTGTTAGTTTGGCTCTGATAGATGGTTCAAGTATGAAAACAGGTTTGGAAGATGGTTTAACTTTAGAAACAGAAATAGGATAATGGCAACAGGAACAAAGGAATCTCATTTGGAAGAACATATAACTCAATATTTAACCGGAAATAGTGCCCCCTATTTTACCAATTACCAATTAAAAGATTCCTCAAGCTATGATAAAGATCTATGTTTGATCCCGGAGGATCTAATTGCCTTCATTAAAGATACACAAGAGAATAAATACAATGCATTGGTAAATCAATTTGGTTCTCAAACAGATGAAAAAATTGTCTACTATGCAAATACTGCTTTAAAAAAATCCAAGCATAAAACTCTTGATTACTTCAGGTCAAAACTTAAAATTAACGGCCAACATATTGATCCAATTATCTTTAAACCTACTCACAATAGGTCCCCTGAGCATCAAAATTGGTATGATGATAATAGACTTACCATAATTCGTCAGCTCAAATATTCAAAAAAGAATCAGAACTCCATTGATTTGGTATTATTTGTTAATGGATTTCCAGTAGTTACTTTAGAGCTTAAAAATGCATTAACAGGACAATACTTGCAGAATGCAATCCAACAATATATTATAGACAGGGACCCAAAAGAGCCACTTTTAGAATTTAAAAGATGCTTGGTTCATTTTGCTGTAAGTACTGAACAGGTAAGTATGTGTACTGAATTGAAAGGTAAAAGCACCTTCTTTTTACCTTTTAATAAAGCGTTGGTTAATGAGGATAAAAATGGCTACGCTACATCTTATTTATGGGAAGATGTTTTAACCAAAGATTCTTTAATGGATTTAATCCAAAATTATGTTAATATACAGGTTGATAAAGAAAAGTATTATGATGTCCAAGCAAAGGCACTAAAGGAAAAAGAAAAGACTAAGTTAATATTTCCTCGTTTTCATCAGCGCAGAGCTGTTAAAAAAATATTGAGAGCGGTTGGAGAAGATGGCGTTGGCGCAAAATATCTGATACAACATTCGGCGGGTTCGGGTAAATCAAATACCATTGCATGGTTGGCACATCAACTTTCGGGTTTTCATCAAGTATCAGAGGATGAAAGAACACTATTTAATAGTATTATTGTAGTTACTGACAGGAGAATACTTAATAAACAAATTCAGGATAGCATACGCCAGTTTCAGCAAGTGCCTGGCAGTGTAGCGTATATAGATGAATCTCAGCCGAGTTCAGTCTTGTCAGCAGCTATAGAAAATAGTACGCCCATAATAGTAACCACTCTACAAAGATTTCCCGTCATTTCTGCAACTATTGCACGAAATAATGAAAAAACATATGCCGTGCTGATTGATGAAGCACATAGTTCACAAGCAGGTGAATCCGCTCGACATCTTCGCAAAGCATTATCTCTAGATGAAGCAGAATCAGCAGATGGTGAAGAAAAAAGTCTGGATGATATTATTACTGAAGAAATAAAAAGTAAAGGGGCGCAATCCAATATATCATTCTTTGCATTCACTGCGACTCCAAAATCTAGAACAGTAGAGCTTTTTGGCACTCTTCGAAATGGAAGACGAGAGGCTTTTGATACTTATACAATGGAACAGGCGATAAAAGAAGGCTTTATTAAGGATGTTCTGAAAAACTATATGAGCTTTAAACGATATTATAAGCTTATTAAGAGAACTGAGATATCCGATAAAGAGTATGAAAAGAAAAAAACAGTTCGTTTACTTTCTTCTTACGTCGATTTAGAGGACCATGCAATCGAAAAAAAAACACGTATTTTATTAGAACATTTTGTCTCTCAAACACAAAATGAAATTCAAGGTAAAGCAAGGGCAATGCTTGTGACTCGTTCAAGGCTTCACGCTGTTCGATTTAAACGAAAGTTTGATGACGTTATGAGGGAAATGAAATTGCCTTATGGTGCTTTAGTTGCATTTAGTGGTACGGTAACAGACTCAGAAACAGGTCAGGATCATACCAAAGAAAACATGAATAATCTAGGTGGTAAAATAGATGTCACGGATGCATTGAAATTGCCGCAACATAGAATTTTAATTGTAGCAAATATGTACCAAACCGGATTTGATGAACCTTTATTGCATACTATGTTTGTGGATAAAAAGTTGGGCGGAAGTACTACAGTTCAAACATTGAGCAGGTTGAATAGAACAATGCAAGGGAAGGATACGACCATGGTTTTGGATTTTGTAAACGATCCAGAAATGATTCAAGCAGACTTTCAAATGTATTATGGCAATAATTACATGGAGCTTGATGACCAAACTGATCCCAATAGTCTATACAGTATTCAAAATGCTATTGATTCTTACAGCATTATTTTTGAAAACGAATTGGCGGCTTATTCTAAACTTTTCTTTGTTTCCGGAGATCATAAAGAGCAGTTACAACCCATATTAAATAACGTAGTTAAAAGATTTATTGTCGAATTAAACGATGATGAAAAATTAGCGTTTAAAGCAGACATTAAAATTTTTGTACGGCTATATAGGTTCTTATCACAAATTATCACTTTTACAGATGTTCAACTAGAAAAATATTATGTGTTTCTTTCGGATCTATATAAAAAATTACCTTTCATAACCAACGATCTACCTAAAGAAGTATTAGATGAAATAGATTTAGATAGCTATAGACTTCAACATCAATTCACAACAGATTTGCAATTGGAAGAAGGTGATACAGCCATGCATGGTATCACATCGGCAGGTGGTGGTTTAAATATGGAGGATGAATTTGAATGGCTTACTAATATTATCAAAGTATTAAATGACACTTACGGTTTAGATTTAAAAGATGAAGATAAATTAGACTTTGCAAAAATGAAGGAAAATATCTATGCCAATGATGAGTTGATGAGTTATTTTAATACTCGCAATAGCAAAGATAATATCAAGGATAAATTTGAAGAAGAGATTGATAATGAATTGCTTAATTTTATCAACACCAAATTGGAGTTATATAATAAACTATCAGAAGATAAAGTCAATTTGATGTTTAAACGACTTTGGTTTAATGATATCTATGACCAAAAAGTTAGAGGACTGAATAAGATATAAAAGATCCAAATATCGATTGCATTAACGCTGAAATCCTGAGAGGAGTGCTGGTTTGCAGCGGAATATCCAGGTTTATGGGATTATTTTCTCATGATGGTTTCGAATTGAGCGTTATTCTTTAGGATATTCGTTCTTGATGAAAAACACAGTAAGAAGAAAAAGTCAAAAATTAGTGAAGCTCAGATAGTAGCTGCGATCAAAGAACACGAATCAGGAAAAACGGTTGCAGATATCTGCCGTGGATTGGGTGTACACCAGGCCACCTTTTATAACTGGAAGAAAAAGTACGCAGGCATGGACAGTCAGGAACTTCGCCGGCTCAAGGATCTGTAAGAAGAAAACCGCAGACTGAAGCATATTTATGCTGAATTAGCTCTGGATAATAAGATCTTGAAAGATGTATTATCAAAAAAGTGGTAAAACCCTGCCAGCGAAATTTGAAGAGCTTCAAACATTAAGTTTTTTGTGTAGAGTGTTGCGTATACCGAGCTAAAGTCGCCCTTTTAAGTTGATGATTAGCAGCAGGCATGAGCTTTTTATTTTAGAGTTGGCGATTTTGAAAGGGGGAGGGATGCCCTTAGAGATGAATATAAAGAAGCGATGTTTCCAATATCTGGATATTCCGCTACATAATAGGAACTACACCATTATGCTATTGCTAGCCTAGTAAATTTATTCAGATAATTGGAGTTTAGGTATTCGAATTCTTCATAAGTTAATACTTCAATGCCGGGGAAGTGTTTTTTGATGCGACGTTCGAAATCTTCCAGGACTTCCTCTTTTTCTTCCAGCCGGCCTACCAGCAGTTGGTACGAAAAGTGTTAGTCGTGGAATAGCCTAATTTTACTTTTAATTCGGTTTCATTGCTGAAATCCATGGTGTAGTCCTGGTATTGTATACCACTCCAAAAAAGATGGCCGGTACAGATGCCCACAAATATGATTCAGGTGTTCGCAATTTGACATATGAAATTGAAAAGTACGGGAAACCGGATTTTTTTTTGAAAAGAAGATTTTAAGTTTGCAACTGACCAATTCAGGTCAGTTTGAAAATATAGATATGGCTATCAAAATTACATGTATCAACAAAGACAACGGAAATCATGAAAATCCCAATGTTGCAATCACACACCTAGGATGGGTAAACGAACTTAAAGGGACCTCGGGTAAGAATACCAGATTGGAAATATACAATTGGATAAAAGACGATAGTGTAGAAGCATACGTAAAGGATGCTCAGGGGAATAAGGTTCGACTAATTACGGCAGAAACGCCCAAGGGCACAAAGTATGTAAAAACTGAAGCAGATACAAGCTTAAAAAATAACCTTCTTTCCCTGGAGGAATGTAAATAGCTTTTGGCAGATTTGGCTCTTTAATCCATCAAATCGATGTTAATTTATCGGCTGGATAAAGCCTGCTCTGCCTTATTACAGCTTTGCAATGATTTGAATGTTACTGTTCAATATTTTTGAATTAAAATCGTAGATTTATTTTTTATCAATATCTGCGCTCTTGGATAATTTTAATGAAACGGTTTTTGACTTTTTAAAGGAAATATCAAAAGGCTCAACCTACAATCTTCTTTTTCCTGACCCCAGGGCTGGTATTGCTGTGATCTGGCTATATGAGCGGATAGAGAGCGGTTCTTTTCCGGACAAAACCTTTACCGAAAACGATGTCCATCAGGGGCTTACCTTTGCCGCAAAGGTAAATGGTATTACCGAAAGGAACTCTTGGGAATTCAACAATAGGCTGATCGCAGACCTTCAGGAATATTTTTTATACTACGATGAAACAAGGCAGGTTTACAAGTTAAAGGAGTATGCAAACGAGTTCTGCAGGCGTGCCAGTAATACATTGAAGGCAAGCTTTGATCCTACAATAATAGAAAAAATTTGCCTTGCCCTAAGGGAAAGATTAGAGGACCTAATCATTCGCAATAATCTTGGAGATTGGTTTGCAATCCATTTTCGGACATTTCAGCCTCAGCTCCGCCAACAGATAGATTTTTTGGATCGCCAAATAGATCACTCGGTAATCGAAATGAGACAGAACTTAAGTGTAAAGAGTAGGGATATTACATTAATGCTAAAGCAGATAGATGAGCGGTTTGACCTCATCAGAAAGCAAAACAATGAGCTCAGGGCAGGGTTTAGTGAAATGGATCAGATCAGACGAAAACTAGAATCCATCTCCGTCGAAAACGAAGATGACAAGTTGGGCGATCTCATCTATGGTGCGATCTCTTTTTTTCAAGAAATGAAACAGACACTCTCCTTGGTAGACAGTAGGTTAGATCGGGTACAGCCCAAAGTTAAACAGCTGTTTTCCAATCTGAACAAACCGCTGTTCAACGCTAGGATAGAAAGGTTTTTAAGCCACCTTATCGATTCCAGTAAGTTGACAACAGCTAATAAGGCAACTAAGCGGCCTATTGACCTTCCAACTGGAGTCCCCGGTTTAAAAGTGTACCAGGATAGAATGAACTTCTGCATTTTTGAGCGTAAAAGAGACCTTTTTCCCGTAAAGGCGACAAAACGGTTCGTAGTAGAAGAGAACGAGGAAGCCAGAGCAACAGTATTTAGATCATTTAGTAACAAGCTTCAACAGCAGGACGCTATATCAATCTGGATCGATAAGATAATGAACGATCTGGTACCCGCCGGTAAGTTGAGGTTTTCCAACTATTTTTTTCTGTGCATGGGAGAAGATGAAATAAAGGATATTGCCCTGGGCATTGGTCTTGCACATAGATGCTTAAAAGTCTTTGGTCAGCATCCCAGATATAACCTAACGGTTACCGATGAACTCGTAATAGGGACAGGAACAAATATTTCCCTTTGGGAGATGATAATTGAAAAGAAATGAATGAAGCACTAAAGTTTTTGATGCATGAGGATGCTCCGCGTCTGTTTTCTAAAGTTGATTATGCGCTAAAGAATGGGATTCATATACAGGATTATAGAAACCAAACTGAAATATTCGGCTTTATAAACGAGAATTTTCAAAGCATGAGGCTCTATTACCAGGAGTACTTCGGCATTGTGTTAGATCATGGTGGCGAAACAGTTGAAAAATATTTCTTCATTGATTTTATGGCGCAATCAAGGGGTGGCATACCTGACGACAATAGGCATTTTTTACCAAACGAATATGTCATTATCGGCTTTCTCTTATTCAAGGTTATTTTTATAGATGGCTACATTGAACTCAATACGGTCAGTCGTTTCCAGCGTATGGTAAGGTTGGATTATGAGGAGTTGAAACCTGGTATCTACAGAACTCTCGCAAAAGCCAGACGGGACAAAAATACCCACATGGATGATGAACGGGTCGATAAGATAATTGCAGATGCAATTGATGAATTTCGCAAAATTGGCTGGATTGTTTTTGAAGGCGAACTATTTGATGTTATGCCCTCATTTCAGCGATTGCCAAAGATTTATGGCGACTATATAAATAACATAGAATTATGGCTAAAGGAAGAAAAAGATGAAAAGCTATCCTAGAATTTTTAGCCTATCTACACTTGGACTTATCCACCATCAGGAATTTGATTACCGTTTCCACGAATTCCGTACGGATTTTGTGGGAGAAAGCGGTGCAGGCAAGAGCATGATCGCCGATCTTTTGCAGCTTATCTTTGTCGGCTCAGATGCGTTTGAGTCCGCTACAAAAGCAACAGGAGAACGCAAACCCACCGGCATGGTACT
This sequence comes from Tuber aestivum, assembly GCA_900010015.1. Lineage (NCBI taxonomy): Eukaryota > Fungi > Ascomycota > Pezizomycetes > Pezizales > Tuberaceae > Tuber > Tuber aestivum. The sequence goes on from LN891238.1 coordinate 19,172, forward strand.
TGAAGAATCTGGGAAGTCTCGGTCCAACAGCATAGGTTATGCCTTTTTGAACATTGAGGTCGCAATCCAAAAGTACATTGTGATCGGAACCTGTATAGAAACAGGAAATCGTTCGACGCACAGTTTTATCATCCAGCAGGGGTTTGATTATGATCCTATAATTCCTTTGAGCAATCCCATGGTGTATGCGGATTTCCTAAATGATGATCAGATTTTGCCTATTGATCTTTTGAAAGACCATGTTCTTGAACGCGGTTATTTTTGTGAATCCTGGCTTAAACCCAAAAAGTTCCACGAGATCCTTTTCAAAGAGCAGATCCTTCCTATGGATCTGGCTTCCGGCGATAGGTTGCTTAAAGATTATGCCAGTATCCTACAGTCTTTCTCCAGGGGAAAGACACTTGATACTCAGAAAAGCGCCAGTATCAAGGACTTTTTGTTCGGACGTGAAAAGGGGTTGGAGATAAACGAAAAATTTAAGCAGGCTGTTCATGAAATGGAAGCCACTATAGGGGAGTACGGTAATAATATTGAGGAGATTAAAAGAGTGACTCTAAAGCACGCGGCCCTTATTGATTTGAAGGAAAAAATGAAAAAACGTGACCTGCTGTACTTTGATTACCTCAATAAAAAGATTGCTTATTTAAACCAGGAATATGACCTGGATCTGGATCGCCTGGAAGACATATTTGAAGAATATACTTATGCCAGTAAAAAGATCCCGGAAATCCAGACTATTATCGAGAAAGGACTTGAAGATTCTCACAGCAATTTGCCTTCCTTGTCTGAAAGGCTTCAGGTCATAGAGAACAAATTGTTAGATCTAAAGCCTGCATATGATGGAGCAATATTCATTGAGGACAAATTATCAAAGCTCCAATGTGATCTGAGTGAGCTTAAGGTGATCCATGCCAAGAATTTATCAAATATTTCCCTCAAAAAAATCCTCAAAAATGATCTTAGTACGCTCTCTGTAGAAAAAGTATTATCACTATTCGAGGAAATTATGGCAGGTGGAAATGATAATTTCCTTGCCGATTTAGACAGCAGGTTAGTTACAAAGACAGAAGTTCTTGCTCAACAGATGCTGCTTAGCAGGTATCTGGATATCGATAATCCCGACTCGCTTGCTTATTGGGCATTATCTCAAAAGCGTAGCTTTTCTAAAGATGAGGAGAGTGTGATCCTTTCAATCCAAGAACTACCCCGCCATAAACCCGATAGCCGTGAAGATTATCTTCCCTTGCCTGCTAGCTTATTCCTGAAGTTATCGATTGTCGATCGGGAAGATAACGGTTTCTGGATCGATTTACGAGGCATTAGAAAATACATAAGAAATGTTGATCAACAGATATTGGAAGTTTTTGACCCTGAAAAAATCAGACACTATTTCGACCAGATCGGGAAATCAACTGCCGAAAGCATCCGGAAGCTTTCAAGCGAAGTCAGAGATCTTGAGCACCTTAAAAAGGTATTTTTCTCTCTTGAGCATCAAAATAGACTTTTGTCTGCTTATCGCGAAAAAGAAATGATAGAGGCCTATCAGGTCATTGATGACCTAAGTTTTGCTCATGAAGAAATGGAAAAGCTACTTGGTTATTTTGATATAAAAGAAATAGTTCTGGAAGACTATAATTCATATACCACAGAGAAAAGTGATTTGACTGCAGATATTTTTAATGCCAGGAGTTATGAGATTCAGGTTGAGAGTCTTATAGCTGATCTGAAGGAGTATTCGAAGGATCTATTGGGCATCCAGGGGGTATGTGATATCGAGAACTATTCACCGGTTCGTGAGCATAGGTGGGAGAACTGGTCATATGGCAGTAGTAAACCGGAAATCTCAACATTGCAACTCGATTTAAGGCGTATCACCAGAGCGCTCCAGAGAGGTAATGAATGGGAGGAGAAACATACCCGTTTTTCCAAATCTGAACAAGAACTCTTAAGACTCCAGGAGGAATTTAAGAAAGATTATCCTGATCAGGATCCAATCGAAATGGTTGGAAAAGTGCGTGATCCAAAAGAACTAAATATAGAATACATAAATGCAAAACAGGCATGTGTGGTAACTTATGGTGAGATTATCAAAAATTTTATTCCCTCAGAGGCCTATAAGCTTCATGAAAACGATGATTTTCTCTCGCTCAGTAAATCACTTCTCCCAGAAGCATTTGCCGATGCGGTTTCCGGTGAAATTGATGGCGACGCTATTGAGGTAATCAGGAGATACCTGATGCGGATTAACGACAAGAACAGGCAGCTTAACGATCGAAAGATCCAAAAGATCAGAGATATTTTAGATGATGTGGATCAGGCAATCACCGAACAGATGGAAGTGGTCCGCAGAATAGATAATTTTTTAAAAACCGGCCATAATATTACCGGAGGTTACCATGCAAGGCTCAAGAGAAACTTTGCATTGGGCTTTCCAAAGGAATGGATGGATGCGTTTAAACATAAAGTGGAAAAGGAAGTTGGATTATTTGCACCAGAGGACGGACTGGTAAACAGGTTGTCAAAAAGGGTTAGCCTTACTGAGATGATGATCGATGCATTCCAGTTGTGTGGGGGTAACAAATCTCCCGACCTCAAGGTTGCTAAATTATTGGACCCAGCAAGTTACTACGACCTGAGCTTTACCATGGAATCTGATTCTGGAAGGGTAAATAAAGGAAGTACAGGCCAGACCTATGCGGCTATTGCGCTTTTGTGTATTGCCCGCTTATCTGTGATGAGCCGAGAAGAGGGAAAGAACCAGGGAAAGGCTGTAAGGGTAATGCCAATTGATGAGGCTGAAGGACTGGGTTCTAATTACGATATGCTTTACGAAATTGCCCGGGAATTTGATTACCAGATTATCTCCATGTCGATCAACCCAGTAGGGAAATTCAATGAAAGGGATCAATATATTTATATGCTACATAAGAATATGGAAGTCGATGCACCAGTGAATTACCGCCCTGTAGGCATATTTTGTAATGATGATATTATAAAAGGAATATGAAAGGAAACCAGGGATTGATCTGGCGGCATTACCGCGCGCTGAATGAACTATACCTCAAAGGGCAATCCTCCGCAAAGATATCCGCTAATCCCTTTATCGCTGCGGTACTGATCAGACAAAAAAAGCTATTGCGGTTTAAAATGGGGAACCTTAAAATATTAGAAGCGCAACGGGGTTACAAAGAGTATTATGAAAGAGAATTCAAGGAGGATTTCGAACGCTTCAATAATTTTTTATTTCGCAAATGAACTGAGTCTTGATTCCAGACAAAAATATACAGCCAGGGACATTTTAACACTAATGTTTATCGAGCAAAACAAGTCTATCCTAAGGGACAATTTAACAACGGTTAGGAAATTCTCAAATGTGGTTTTTAAGGGGTTTGGTTCTAAGTATCTTGAGGAGCATCCCAGTCTTTATGCTGCCGTTTGTAAACTCTTAGGTATTTCCAGTTTTCCTGAAAAGGACCCTAAAAATCTTCAATGGAGATTAACCGTTGATGTTGTGAATCCAAAGTCTATTGTGCTTTGTGAAAATTTAGCTCTTTTAAAAATTCCATGGGAAGCTAGGGGAAATAATATCGAACTATGGTATGTTGGCGGAAGTAATACTGCAATAATCGACTACATATCAAAAGATAAGCTGCTTTTGCCAATCTACTATTCCTGTGACTGGGACTATCATGGCCTTAGAATCTATCAAAACATAAGGGAAAGATTGATGCTAAAGGGCTGTGAGATCAAGTTGCTTTATCCCGATAACCCTGATGAGCGGCTACCAGTAGTTATGGAGTATCATAAGAGTAGGTGGAACTTTGAAAAGGAGCTATCTGGCCTAAATCCGAAAATCTTTAATGATGCATATATATCACTCATTAAAGATCTTATCAAAAATGATCAGTGGATTGAGGAAGAATCTTTTGAGTTTGTTCCACTTTTAAGGTATAACGGAGTAATTGATTGCTAAATAATGGAATAGCCGGGCCAATTCAACAAGTGATGGCCATAATGCCAATTGGTTTTTATCTGTCAATTGAATGTACTGAATGAGATTGATATGTGCTACTATAGTAAAAACAAAAGCTATAGTGGGCATGTCTATTGTTTCTCAAAGTTCAATCAAGAATCGTAATTCTGCAAATATTAAGGTGGAAGCTGCAGGTACAGTGGTGTACCTCAAAGATTATGTACGTGAATAAGTTGGGTTCTATTTTAATTGCAAGCTTATAATGCTAAATTGAATTTGCTAGGAAATTCCTATATTTAGGTTTAACGACTGAGAGAGT
>LN891238.1:62086-85664 GCA_900010015.1 Tuber aestivum
TAACGTTGATGTGTTGCCGCTGCATGTTGGGGTAATTGCAAATGGCTATGGTCTGGTGATTGACCATTGCGTGTTTTTCAACTGCAAAATTCCGGCGGTATTCTGGCAAAGCGAAAATGGGAGAGGGAGGCGTAACGCTATGCGTTATTGTCTGGTTTATGGGGGATATTTTAGTGGGGTCTGGACAACTAAGAGTACCGATGGAGACTTTTTCGAATTTCACCATAACATCATAGCCAATAGCAGCACGGTCTGGATAAGAGAAAAAGGAAGTACAAATCGATACAAAGCTTCTGATTGTGTTTTTACCGATTATACCAATCTGGCAGGATTTGGAAGCGGTCCCTTGAGTGGCAACAATGCGACTTCAACAGATTTTCTGGAAATGAAAAACGTAAGAACCACAGGAACCGTTCAAATTGAAAAAGATCAAAGCAAAAGAAATTACCTTCAGTTAGCGGAAGGTTCAATTGGTGCAGAGTTAAAAGCAGGGCTTTTTAAAAGGAAGAGGTAATTAAATGTATTTGCGGGAACCTTACCATTAATGCCACCGTTCGCGTATTAAATTTACTTTGTAGTTGATGGAATCTTTTTAATGCGTTTGATTCATTTTTGGGAAGTTGATTTGCTGAAATATGTTGGTTTATTATTTTTTATATTAAACTATGACTAATTTTTTAGCTGTAATATGTCTTTTGTAAGGTTTGTTTTGCGAAAATACTGCTGTAATTGTCGTTAATCTAATGATTGTCATTATTTGGTCATGTTATATTAATTAATAGTATATTAATTTGAATTTAGTAAATTCAATTAATCAATTTATTTAACAACCAAAATTAATTTATTATGAAGAAGAAGATTTCATTAGAAAAATTCGAAGGAAAAACATTAGAGAAAGAACAGCTTTTTCATGTTTTAGGTGGTGCTGCGTTTTTCAACACCAAGTCAAATGGTCATACGACTAAGTCTGCGGGTGATGATGCGGATACAGAAACCAGCGACACGGATGAAAGACCAAATGAAGAAGCATAATTCATTGAGTTGATTATTTTGAATCCATTATTAACGATTGTTAATAATGGATTGTTTTAATTTATAAGAGAGATTGATTCATGATTGTTATAAATAGTATTTCAAAAGACCATACAACAACCGAAGTGATTAGGTGGCTAATTGCCCTTGGTGTTACGGATTTCGTCCGGATTGATTCAGATGTTGAGGATATTGAGTTTGTAGGGTATAATGGTATTGATTCGTTTATCATATCTAAAAATGGAATACCTATAAATCTTTTTGAATCAAAGTCATATTGGTATAGAAGAGGTGGTGCAATTTCATTTTTTAAGTCGAAATTAAAAGACATGAAATTAAGTCAGGATCTAAATCTGGAGAAAAAATTAATTGGAAATATCTCTTCCGAAAATCAGGCACTTAATGATTATATCAAACAGTTTGTAGCGCATAGATCTCCTGTTAGTTTGGGTTCATATAGCAATTCAAGTTTGAATAAGCTGCATGTCCTGGATTTAGCCAGGCAGTTCGGCATAAAAACGCCCGGCACATTTGTAATTAATACAAAAAAAGAACTTTCCCGGAAGCTCATGGAAAATGGGCCTTTAATTACGAAGGCGATTTCAGAAGGGGTAAGTATATATAATGTCAATCATAGCTATTATTCCTATACCGAAGAAATCAATGAGTCTGATTTAGTTAACATTTCAGATGTGTTTTTTCCTTCCCTGTTTCAGAAAAAAGTAGATAAAAAATTTGAGATAAGGGTTTTTTTTCTGGGGGATAGATTTTATTCAATGGTGATTTTATCGCAGAGAAATAAACAGACTGAGGTTGACTTTAGAAAGTATGACGAGCGTAAACCAAATAGGTTTTTACCTTTCAGGTTGCCTGCTGAAATTGAATTAAAATTGGCCGCACTTTTTAAAGCCCTTGATTTGAATACCGGGTCGGCTGACTTTGTTGTCGATAAAAATAACGAATACTTTTTTTTGGAGATAAATCCGGTGGGTCAGTTTTCCATGGTTTCATACCCTTGCAATTACTATCTGGAGAAAGAGGTTGCGAAATTTTTAATCAATTAAACCTAAATTATGCTGTCGAAAGAACCGCTACACATTGATCCCTTACAGATGGAAAAGTGTCCCATATATTTCAGATATATATATTTTAATAAAATGATTCCGCTGGAAGTGGAAAGGAAGCTATTTCAACGTTCGCTAAAGAACGGCTCTGTACTGTATAGTAGGGAAAACTTAAACAGACCTATTTCAAAAATAATTAAGCTTTAATTAAGTTATGTCATCTTATATAGACTGCGATAGTTATTTTCTTGTTTTTGCAGATTGTATTCCAACCAGGGGAGCGAAAAACTCAACAATTTGCGATTTGACACGTACCACATTAGAAGTCTTTCCCAGTTCCTTTTATCCGTTTTTTGAGATTTTCAAAAAAAGCACTATTAAGGAAATATATATTGACCTCGAATTGGAAAGTCATATTGAATTCACAAAGTTCCTCGACTTTTTACTCGAAAAGGAATATGGAATGTTTGTGGATGATTTAGATTTATTTCCGGAATTAGAGAAAAGGTGGGAATCTCCTGAGCTAATTAATAATGCTATTGTTGACGTCCGCCTGCGAAAGCATGATTTTGGGGTCATATTTGATCAGTTGAATAGCTTGGGTTGCATTTATGTCCAGTTGAGGTGTTTTGAAAGCCTTTACACCATTCAGGAGTTGTCGGATGTGATTAAATTAGCTGAGAATAAATCCATACAAAGTATAGAATTAATCATTAAACACCATACTTCTTTTACAGATCAGGATTATGTTGATTTGTATAATGACCACGTTTTAATTTCTTCTCTTTTTGTGCATTCTGCGCCGGAGAATAAGGTTCTTATCGCAGATTTTGGGTATAAAGGCGAAGATCAGATCCTCAAACAAGAGATTCATAGAGAAATTCATTTTTATACTATGCCAGTTACGGGTGCAAGTCATTGTGGTATTATCGACGCTAAGTATTTTTCTATCGGTGACGTTCAAAGTTTTATGCACAATATTTCCTATAATAGTTGTTTGAATAAGAAAATTTCAATAGATGAAGAGGGTTTAATAAAGAACTGTCCGTCCATGACACATGATTTTGGATCTATTGACGATAATGTTTTGAGAGATGTTGTTGACGCTGAAAGTTTCAGACATGTTTGGGGGGTAAATAAGGATTTGATAAATGTCTGTCGGTCCTGTGAATTCAGAGCAGTATGTACCGATTGTCGTGCGTATATTGAGTCTCCTGATGACTTTTTATCCAAGCCATTAAAATGTGGTTATAATCCTAACGATGGTACCTGGACTGATTGGGCAGAGGGTAAGGAACATGCAATAGTGCATTATGGAATTGATATTTGATTTATTTGAATAGAATGGCATTAACTCCCCGCAAAATAATTTTATATATTTTTTTAGTTTCACCACTGATCTTATTATCTATGTCTGCACATGCTCAGGAACAAAAGAAAAATAGGTTTAAATGGGATTTAAGTAAAAAGCTGCAGCATCTGAAGAATAGGGAAGATTCGACAACCTGGTCTAAACATAATTTTGAAATTGATTTAAAGGACATAGAATTTTCAGGCAAGCCTATGATGGAGGGGATTTTTCCCGGACCAAAATACAGCTTAATCGGGGATTCTGCTTTTGTGGGAAATGGTACTGTGGCAAATTATCCCGGGATTAGTTTGAATGACAAGAAGATTGTTTACAATGGCTTTTACGTTAATAAGTCTTTCATTAATCAAGGTTATCTTGGAGCGAATCCAAATGAAGTTTTCTTTCTCGTTGTTGTTCTGACGGATTATATAGCTGAAGATGGTTACTCACATATCGAGTCAAGTGTAAGCTCAAGAAATCATCCGGATTATATTGGGCAGGGTAGCATTAAAACTAAAAATAATAAAGTTGATTTCATTTCATTTCTTACGGCAGACAGGAATAACTATGCTGTTGTAAACTTTCGTCTTTTCGATTTGAATTTGGGCAGGGTTGTTTTGATTGCACCTCAGAAAGATGGATCTTTAAGGTCTATGCAGTTGAAGTCAACCATATTGACATCTAAAGAGGTTAAGCTTTACGTTAAAGACCTTTTGACTCAAAAAGAGGTTGTTTCTTTCTTTTTAAAAAAAGGCAATATATAAATTTTTGCATGCGCTCAATTTCAACCAACGATTAATTCAGTACAGACGGTGAGGTTTTCGATAGCCCGGAAATGGAAGAAGTCCTTCCTTAAAGTTATGGGGCTACGAATTACCTTTTCGGTTTACATACAATTCAAATAATTTTTCCCTGTAGGCATTTCCAATCATCAGTTGCTGATTTCCAATCTGTACATCATGGTGGTCTATGCTCAATACTTTAGAAAAGTTGATCACATAAGAACGGCTTATCCTTACAAAAAAATCAGCAGGTAATATTTCATAGACGGATTTGATATTCATCCTTACAATCAATGTCTGATCTGTTAAATGTAAGATGGAATAGTCTTTCATACTTTCCACATATAAGATATCGGAATAATTTACCTTATGATATCTTCGTTCCGACCTTAGGAAAACGTAGTCCTGATCTGCCTTGTTGATGTGATGGTAAACTGCTTTTTGTGTGCTCATTAAATCGGCATAATCTTTTGCTTTTTTAACGGCCTGCATAAAGCGAGATTCATGAATTGGTTTCACCAAATAGTCTAATGCATTCACATCATAACTGTCTCTTGCATACTCTGTATAGGCAGTGGTAAAGATAATCATGATCCCTTTTGAGACTTTCCTGGCAAATTCAATCCCGTTATACTCAGACATTTGAATGTCCAGAAAAATTAATTCAACAGCATTTATGGCCATGTACTCTGCAGCAGAGACCGGGTTTCCGAAGCAACCCATAAGGGTTAAAGAAGTGTCCCTGGATATCAGTAGTTTAAGCTTTTCCCGGGCAAGTGGTTCATCGTCAATAACTATACAATTCATATAAGCGCAAATTCACAGTATACCTGTTATTTTCATTTTTTATCTCCAGTGTATGTTTGTCAGGATATAATATGGACAACCTTCTGATAATATTCTTCATACCTGTTCCTCCCTGCTGCCTGTTGTTGACCCTGGAAATAGGGTTGCTGCAAACAAACAGCAACGTACTGCCTTCGCCTGAAAACAGGATGTCAATACCAGGATTTGATTGATAATCATTGTGTTTGATGGCATTTTCTACAAAGGGCATAAGCAAAAGCGGATGAATCATCATCTGAGCATAACTGCCTTTTTTTTCTATATTAATTGCCAGTTGGTCGTGCCTGATTCTTTCTAAGTACAGATAATCAATCAAAAAATCTATTTCCTTGTTCAAAATGATCTTATGCTCTGCGTTAAGGTATAGCTGGTAGCGCAGTAAGTTAGAAAATTTATGTACCAGCGCAGACGCTTTATCCTGATCCGTATAAATCAGTACATCCAGATTGTTAAGTGTATTAAAGAAAAAATGAGGGGTAAGTTGTTTTTTTAGCGTTTCCAATTCAAGCTGAAGGTTCACGTTGTCGACCCTAGATTGCTGATAAGTAATCCGCACCCATTGCTGAAACAGTTTAATTGCTGCAGATGCCAGGAGCAGTACCATCATAATCGTAAAAAAAGTCAATACATCTGAAATACTATAGGGCTTAAAAGCGATACCCGGATTTTGAAAATCTTTCAATAGCAGTTCAGATAGTCTGAGTAACAGGTGCATACCGGTGATCAGGCTAAAAGCACCTATACAAAATGTCAGGTAGCGCCTGAGCAACAACTGTGGTACAAGTACGTATAAAGTAATGTATGGCAATAACAGCAGGTAAAGAACAGCGGCAACGTGGACAAATGGTTTCCATTTTTCCTGGAAATCATTGACATTCACCGTTACTGTAATTAAGATGATCGCGAATAAATGCCTGAGCCATCTGTAGGATGGGCTACAAAAAACGCTCACAAACTGATTTTCCAGCAACCAATCTTCAGCATCAGAATTTTTTTGAACCGATAACATACCTGGTTGTTTTATGCGATAAAAATACAACTTTAGCCCATTGCAAATCAAGGAATACGGCTAAACTAAGCTTTCCTACCTGTAAACACTATTATTTCGTATACGAGGTTCATTTTTCTGCCTGCGAATTCATTTTTCCATGTTCATATGAAAGGTAACTCAGTTTATCTACAGAGCCCTCATCATTGCTATAAAATAAAAATACGCATGCTGCAATCTGTGTTGTTTTGCATAAAAACAATAACACATATGAAAAGAAATCTTTTAAAATTAATGCTGCTGGCCAGCCTGTTCTGTGCGTGTAAAAAAGACAAAAAAGTAAATGAGCCTGAAAAATCCAGGCCTCTTCAAACTCAGGCTGCAGAACAGCAACTGGAATGGTTAACCAGGGCTACGAATATGAAAGGAGTGGCAGTCGCTGTTGTGGATGAAAAATCAATACTATGGCAAAAATCTTCAGGATACGCCGATGTGGAGCGCGGCCTTAAACTGACAGAAAATAACATGTTCAGTCTTGCATCTTTAGCTAAACCAATTATTGCAGCAACGGTGCTTAAATTAGTCAAAGAGGGGAAACTTGATCTGGACAAGGATGTAAACAGTTATCTCCCGTTTAAAATCAAGAATCCCCATCATCCGGAAACTGTAATTACCTTGCGCCGGCTACTTACCCATACTTCGGGTATCAGGGATAGCGTTTATGTGCAAATTATTCAGGAGATTGCAGTCGAAGAGACTGACGTCAAAATGAGTACCTCCACGTTTTTAAAAGAGATACTTACAGAGGAGGGGCACTTTTACCGGGACTATACCTATGATGAAAATACATTTAAATACAATTATTCTAATGTTGGTGCAGCATTGGCTTCCTATGTCGTAGAAAGGGTAACGGGAAAAGAATTTGACCAATACACAACGGAGACACTATTTAATCCTCTTGGACTAAACAAAATGTGCTGGCACCTGAGAGATTTAAAATTATCGGATATGAGCAGGAACTATGATTCTTCAGGGAAAAAAGGAGTAATATACACCACAGTAGATTATAGCTCGGGTGGATTATTTAGTAACATTGGAGACCTGGCCATGTTATGTAAATTGTTTCTCAATAATGGAGTTCATAACGGTAAAAAAATATGGCCGGATGGTGTGGTAGCAGATATGACAAGGATCACTTATCCTAATGAAATCCCTGATCAAGGCTTTTTTCTGGATAAAATACATATGAATAACGTACAGGTGTATGGAAACAATGGAACCAGAGAAGGATATACAGCCTATATGTATTGGAGTGCAGAATTAAAAAGGGGAGTGGTAATTATAATTAATACTGTGCAAAATAAAGAATCAGCAGAAGGCATTAATAAATTACTGGAACTGGCACTTAAAATCTGATTTAAAAAGCCTTGCTAACTGCTCATCATTCTGGCCTGTTCAGGATGATGACTTATTGATGGAACAGGTTAATGAATGAAATTAAGTAGAGGAGATACTAAGATCATATTCAATAAAAAGGGCCTAAACCGGATTTTATTCGGTTTAGGCCCTCATAACGATCGGCTTGAGGAGCTTATTTTACAACGAGCTCAACGACGGTTCCGTTTTTTATGGATTCTTTGACACCTGCATCATAACCGATATATTTAGCGATAACAGTTCCCGCTACCGGCTTTGCATCTCCTGGGGTGAAAGCAGTTTCGGTTGCTTTTAAGGCGGTAATGTTGGCCAGTTCAGGAGCCGGAGTTTGTCCGGTAATGGCTTTGAAAACCAGACATTTATTTGCCTTGTCATAACTCTCGCTAAACTGATTGTCCAGATAAGTGGCGCCGTCTGTAGCGATTGCTTTGCCAGCTACCCTTAGCTCTGTTGAAAAACCAAGACTTAAAATGCTGAGGTTACGGGCATTAATATGCTGTCTCATCTCAGTTAATAAGACCGGCTTTATGGTCGCTTGCCTGTTCATATTTGGACCATAGTATCCTTCCAGCCCGATACTGTCCCGGTGGTAAGATTTGATCAGAAAGTCAAAATCAAAATCTTTGTCTTTCTTTAAATCTGAAAGAAAACTGGAATTTAAGAAAGTAAGAGAGGTATTGAAACTCCCATAAATGTTATAGGTATTGGTGCCTTCGCTGAGGTCAATCCTACCTGAAGGACCTTTAAGGGTTAGCGGGAAAAATTTATCTACACTTTCCTTAAAACTTATATTTGCAGGATTGGTGATTAAAAGGTTTCTTAAAGTGGCATCAGCCAGTCCGCCAAAAGCAGCAATCAGACTGTTAATTTCTAACGCATCGGCTGGCCTCAAAGCAGCAGCTTTTCTAAGTTGCTGGATCACGGTAATCGGCGTGTAATTTAACTTGTACAGGTTTGCATTACCGTCTTTCATAAACGCAAAGCCAACTTTTATTGATGCTTTGTTCTTGTTCATAAATTGAGTAACCCAAACAGAATCATTTGTCAAAGCTGTTTTAATCTGGGTATTGTAAGCTTCTCTTCCCGGAGTTCCTTCCGGAACGGAGTTGTCTATCGCTTTTTCGCAGGAGATCAGGGTGGCCATCAGCATGATAAGGATGCAAAAGGACCCCAGGCCTGAATATTTATATGGATTCATTTCTTTCTTTATTTAAGTGTATAGTTGGATTTAACCCAGTATAGGATGAGCTATTCATATTTCTTCTTTATCGCTAAAAGACTGGCTTTTACCTCAGGGCTTTGCAGATAGATCCGTAATTTATTGAGGTCGAGACCCAGGTTTTTATAATACTCATCTACATAATTGTATTTTTTAATCGCTTCTGGCCCCAGGAGGTAATCTTTTTTGATGTCTTCGGGTGTTTTCCATACCATGATCTGAGTATAGGTAGCGAAATCTTCCATCTCATTTTGCATACCATAAGGAATGAGGAATCCTTTTTTGTAGGCATCGGTTTTACTTACCCTGGTGTATCCATCTGTTCCTTTCAGGTAGTTGGCTGCAGCAGCGAGGGCAAACGGAACCGGGATATCATTCCTGGTGTTTACATAGTGGGTAAATTCATGGTAAAGAAAACCGATTAATCCGGCATCTCCGGGATTACTGAAAGTTGCACTTTCGTAGATCATATTCAGAAATTGCTGATCCGAATTTTTTTTGCGCAATAGTTCACCAAAATTGTTTAGTCCACCCAGGGTAAGCCTGTTGGGCTGGATGTTGCCAGCTTGCCCTACCGTACTTTCTCCAAAACTCTCCGCTCCGCCGTAGTTAATCCCGCTGCCAATCAGATAAATGGTTAATGGGGTTTCCTTTGTCACAAAACTATTCTTTATGGCTGTTTTTTCCAATGCCTTAAAGTAAAGCTCCTCCATAATCTCCATGTAAGGCAGGATATCTTTGGTATTGGCAGGATCGGCAACGGCATTTCTTGCAAATACATTACGGTCCCAGTTGTACTCAAACAACACATCAAATTTGTCAAAGAATTCTTTCTGTTTCTTACCCAGTGGGGTAGAGGTATCAAAAACCTTTGCTGGCTCTATTTCGGCGTTTAGCTTTTCTTCCTTATTACAGGCAGTAAGCAGTACACTAATCATCATAATTAGCGTGCTCATGATCTTAACTGAATAATTTTTCATTGGAATATAATTTTTTTTTAGTGGTTATGAATCGATCATAATCATATGCATTGCTGTTTGTCAGCGGTATGCTTATGATGGTTTCATCGTCTTAATATTTAAATATCCGTAAGGAAAATCCTGGTTACTGTACATCTTTATTAAATTGAATTTCTTCCAATGGCATCTTGATCACATATTCATTCGCATTGGTCCCGGTTAATTTATAATCTGTTCCATTCATGTTATGGGTAACCGGTAACTGATGCCGTTTGATGTCAAACCAACGCATACCTTCATTGCCAAAGCGCATCCGCTTGATTTTTAACAGCAGGCTAATGGCCTTTTCTTTGGTATCTGCTGCGTTCAGTTCATCGGTTCTTTCTTTTAGTTTATCGGGTGTAAACTGCATAGACTGATTGTTGATCAGAGAAAGAAGATCGGCCTTTGCCACATCATTAAGCAGCTGATTTTTTTCTATCTGGGCTTCGGCACGGTTAAACAAGGCTTCGTCGACTGTAATTAGCGGCATGTTCATATTTCTATTACTTTGGCTAGAGAAGTAAACGAACTTAACCATGATGATGTCATCGTACAAGGGACTGGTACGGATCGTGCCACTATGACCGCCCTGATCCAACATAAACGAGCTCAGGGTGTATGGATAGTATCCTGAAAAGAAATAAGCAAGTAGTTGATAAGTGTTGTTTCCCATCATCAGATAGGAGGGGTTTACGGGATCAAAATAGGTTTTGCTAAACAGGTCCGGATCTTGTGTACCCGCCCTGATTTTCGCAATGTTAAGAGGTAATGCATCCGCCTGTACAGCAAGGTCTGCATACTTTGTCGCATTATCCCAATCTTTCTTGTTTAAGTACAAGCGGGAAAGTAAGCCATAAATGGCTCTTTTGCTAAAATAGAACTTGCTGTTGAAAAAGGGGTTTTTATCGTCCATCAATTCCAATGCGCTCAACCAGTCCTTTTCAACCTCATCATATAACAATTTAACAGATGCTCTAGGGCGGTTAACAACGGCTTTTGAATTATACTCCCCGATATAAGGTGCGGCCAGATCGGTCGCAGCAGTGGCGGCATCATATTGTTTGCCAAATAAATTGGCCAGCATAAAATTGCAATAAGCCTTAATAGATTTTGCATGAGCAATGACATTGTTCAAACGTGCTGCCTCGCCTGCCTTGGCTGATTTAAGTTCTTCTGCCTTCGAAATAAGCAGGTTTGCATTGTTGATCCTGAAATAATATCGCAGAAAGGCGGAATTTGGGTTAAGACCATCTGCAAACATCTGGTTCTTATCGACACTGTTTTTTAGGATTTCAAAAGTAAACAGGGGTTTGATTTTTTCATTGGCATCCCGCACCACATGGCCGGCGATGTCTTTGTATACGTAATCATCTGTCATGAAATCGGTGAAATGATGATCAGAGCCTGGTTCAATGGCAATGATTGCTTTTTCCAGATCTTTTAGCTGATCCAGTGACGTTCTGTTGTCGATATCAGCTTCCAGGAATTTTTTACAGGAGGCCAACGGAGCAATGGCGATGAAAAGTATAAGTGAAATTTTCTTTATGTTTTTCATGATTAGAAGCTTGCATTAAGTGAGATAGTGAACGTTTTAACCGGGGGAATGTTCAAGCCATTCAATAAGGTCTCGGGGTCTTGCCCTTTCAATCGTTTGGAGGTCCATATTGCGATGTTTGATGCTTCAGCTCCCAGCGATAAATTTTGCATTTTCAACCTTTTTGCCAGTTCATTGAAGCTGTATTGAAAGTTTAGATTTCTGAATCTCAGATAAGAAGCGTTAACGGTACGCATGTCATTATAATTGTAGGCCGTGAAAATAGAAGTGTCAAAGAAACCTGCATTGTTGTAATTATCCCGGTCATTTTCGGTAATCAGGCGGGGGATAACGGTATGGCTTTCATTTCCGGGCGCTGTCCAGCGGTCAGCGAAATCTCCGGGAATATTGGTGTCATCCCTGAACAGGCTGTTCATTGTTCCACCACGGTAGAAATCGGCCATTCTTACTTTATGTCCGGCATTAAAAATAAATGCAGCGCTAAGACTCATATTTCTGTATCGGATAGTTGGGGTAAAACCTCCAGAATACAATGGATCCCGGCTACCCTGATATTCCAGGTTTCTGATATCAGTATTGGTTTGTAAGAAGGACTTCACAATGTTTCCATCTTTGTCATAGTACTGCGGCAGTCCATCAGAACTTAATCCCGCCAGACGGAAGGCATATAGTCCAAGTACAGGTTTACCTTGCAGCGCATACCCATTGGAATTGGCAATCTGATAAATGGTTGGGTTGCTTCCGGTTAAATCTGAAAGTACGGAGTTCTTGTTGTAGGCCGCATTAAACATGACATTTAAGGATAAATCTCTGGCCAGGGTAACCGGACGCAGATTTATGCTAAGCTCAACACCTTCGTTGCGCATATTTGCCCAGTTAAAGACTTTGTTGGTATAACCTAAAGATGGGGCTACCTGTCTGTTTCCCAGTAAATCGAAATTGTTTCTGCGATAGTAATTAAAGCTGAGGTCAATCGCTTTTAATAAAGTAAGGTCTACGCCGGCACTGAAAATGTGTTCCTTTTCGAACTTAAGGTCTGTGTTTTCCGGTTCAATAATCCCTACCGATGTTGTATTAAAGTCGGGATATACCCTTGTAATATTCGTGTAATAAGCGATCATATCCGGTCCCCTTACACCATCATTACCTCTCAAGCCGTAAGAAGCCCTAAGTTTTAAATCAGATATCTGATCGCCAAAGCCTTTCATGAAAGGCTCCTTACTTACGTTCCAGGCAATGCCTGCCGCCCAGGTTGGTGTGAATTTACTAAATGTGACGTTTGTGGCGTCTTGCCTCAATGAAAGGTCTAAGATATACTTATCTCTAAAGCTATATGAGGCGTTTCCGTAAAAGGCAACAGTATGTCTGTTTTGTTCGGTGTAATAATAATTGGTTCCTGCGAGTAAATTCCTGCCATTGTACATCCGTCTTTCATCTGCCGGAAGATTGGTGGCCTGTATCAGTCGCTGTGTCGCAAGGTAATTCGGTATGGTTGTTTTACTCTCACTGAGGTAACCATAACCCCTGTTGAAATAACCGTTCTGTTCATTGGAAGTCGCTTCTGCTCCCCCAAACACGGTAATTTTATGTCCACTTTGAGTGTACAGGGCATCCCAGTCTAACTGCAGCCTTCCGGTAACAAATTTTGAAGTAGAAGTTTCCCGGTCGAGGATACCACCTTCTGGTAAAATACTTACCGGAGGCAGGTAGCCGGGATTAGAAGGGATTTTATACAGTCGCGGATTCCGGTCATTTTGTGTCAGCATAAATCCATTCATATCTACAATACCCATTTGCCTGAACTGATTGGCATAATTGGAATATTCGGTCTGAATTTCATTGCTTTCATTGTTGACTGCACGGGTATTAAAAATTCCGCTTAAGCGCAACTTGTCCGAAAATCTATACTTCAAATCCAGTTGTACCAGGAAGTCGGCGCTGGCGAGTTTAATGTAATTGTTATTGATTTCATTGATGATATTGAAATCGGTATATCCTTTTTTGTAAAATTCGAAACCACCATTCTCGTTATAAGGACGCATGGCGCGACTGGCATCTCTTGCATAGATAAACGGATTTACCTGTGTACCCGGGTTCCGTTGGTTCCGGTTGGAGTATTTGAGCATAAGATCTGCCGATAATCTGTCCGTAATCTGATAACCTGAAGTCAGGTTGACGGTGTATCGATCTACTTTTTCCCCAATGGTTTTGCCCATGTCATTATAATAACTAACGGATAACCTGCCTGTTGCTTTTTCTCCACCATAGCTCGCACTCAGAGAGTGTTGTTGCAGGAGCGAGTTTTTATAGAGTTCGTTAAACCAATCGGTATTCGTTTCCTTTAACCCCTTGACCTGCATTCTGTACTGTTCATCATTTAGCTGTTTCGTATTTCTCAGGTATTGAAGCTTAGAATAGGCACCAGAATTTTCTGCAGAAAAACTCATCAATGCATTTTGATAAATGTTGAAAATTTCCTGATTAAGCGTAGTCTGGTCTTTTGAATTCAGTACATCAAAATCGGTAATGGAAGGTTTCATGGTAAAGGTTGCATTGGAAGAATAGTTAATATTTAAGGCACTATTCTTCTTTGCTCTTTTGGTAGAGATGATAATTACACCATTCACCGCCCGTGTTCCATACATCGCAGTTGCCGTTGCATCACGTAAAACGGTGATGTCTTCAATGTCTTCCGGATTTACCCCGGAAAGCGCACTGGCCAATAGATTTCTGGCACCACCGGAGTAGAGTTCTGAGGGCGCAATATTCAACGGGGCTTCTAAAGGAACGCCATCGAGCACCCAAAGCGGCTCATTGATTCCGGAGAGTGAAGAACTACCCCTGATGCGGATCTTGGGGGCTGTCCCAAATACTGCGGAGGCGGTTTCAACCGTGACACCGGCCACCTGGCCCTGTAACATTTTATCCAGTGTTCCCATACTGGCCACTTTCATGTCTGCTACTTTAATCTTGGTCACTGATCCGGTAAGGGATTCTTTTTTGATTTTCTGATATCCTGTCACCACAACATCATTCAGGTTTTGACTGTCTGGCTGAAGGCTGATGTTAATCGGACCGGATCCGGCACTGACTGTGCGTGTGGTATATCCGATATAGGAGATGGTCAGACTGGCTTCGGCATTCGCCACTTTGATGGAAAACTCTCCTTTTTGGTCAGTAAGGACATAGTTTTTTGTTCCTTTTTCGACCACGGTTGCACCTGATAAGGGCAGGCCTTTTTCATCGGTGACTTTTCCTTTAATGTCAGTACTGGTCTTAGTCTGGATATTTACCTTTTTTGGCGCGTCATTTTCAAGGATGACAATACTCCGTGACTCGATCGTGTAGGTGAGCCCCCGGCCTTCAATAATCTTCTCTACCACTTCCGCTACCGGGGTTTGATTAAAGTTAATATTCAGCTTTTGACTGTTTTTTAGTTTAGTAGTGGATATAAGTACATCATAACCGGTTTGTTTACGGATTTCCCAAAGAATGTTCTCAACGGAGATGTTGTTTTTTCTTAAAGTTACCTTTTGCCCAAATGACGCCGCACTGAGTTGTAACATGGAAATGATAAGGAGTATCGTAGTTAACTTCATAATTAGTAAAGTCTTGTGGACGAGACCATAGTGCACACAGAAAACTCTGGTATAATTTTTATACATTTGATAGTCTTTTTTAGGGATCTGCCTGACATTTTGCTTTGAAGAGCAGCTCACCTGGTTTAGAAATTATTTGATTTGAATTTCTTGAAGAAATAAGACAGGTTAGGGCTCCGGGTCGCAATCGGAGTCCTAAATTTATCTATAGATCAACAAAGGAGTTTAAGTAGAATCTTTCATTTTGTTGGTTAGTTTAGGTGTTTAATTGGTTAGTTATTGATTTCAGTTACTTTTATTTTCTTTCCTTCCAGTTTGAACTTTACTACCCTGGTTCTCTCCAGCATTGCCAATACATTTGATACGTTTTCATATTTACTGATGGTTCCAAAGAAAACATGTCGCTTAACGGAGGCATTTTGATAGTCGACCTGTACATCATACCACCTGCTGATTTTTAGCATCACGGTTTCCAGGTCTTCATAGTTAAACATGAAGAATCCATTCTTCCAGGCAATGGCATATTCGGTTTGAATGCTTTCTATTTGCAGGCCATTGCCGGAAAGCGTTGCCTGTTGTCCTGGTTTTAGCAGCTCATTTTGATGGTTGAACTTAACTTTTACGGAACCTTCAATCAGCGTAGTTTTAGTGTTGTTCTCTTCAGGATATGCCTTGATATTGAAGTGCGTGCCCAGTACTTCTACTTCCTGACCTTTGGTTTCGACAATAAAAGGATGCTCCTGATCTTTGGCAATCTCAAAGTAGGCTTCTCCGCTTAGGTTCACTATGCGTTTATCCTGCCCCTTGAAAGTAGAGGGGTAGCTCAGCGTTGATGCAGAATTTAACCAGACAGAGGAGCCATCGGATAATTGTACTTTCCAAAATCCTCCGTTAGGAGTGCTGATATTATTCCGGGCAATAGCTTCGCCTGATATTGGGAGATCTTTCATCTGGTAGATGACTTGTCCATCGGCAGTTTTAATGATGGCTATACCTTGCTCAGTTGCCAGATTTCCATTTTTCGCATTGGTAAGTGAGATTTGCTTCCCATTGGCCAGTGTTAAATAGGCTTTATTTCCTCCAGGCACCATTTGTTTTTGGGCCATAGGATTTGAAGTAGGGGCGGTAGATTGATAATCATATAATATAGTAAGGCCGACAAGAATTAAGGATGCAGCAACGGCGCTTAGTTTTTTCCAGACCGGAATAACTTTGGAAACAGCGGGCAACTCGTTTTTTATCCTGGCCTGAATTTTTGTTAAAAGCTGAGCAGGGTCTACATCTGAATGCTGATGTAGCAGTTGTTCATCATCAAAAGCCGCATACCATTGTTCGTACACGAACTTTTCTTCGTCGGTAATCGTGCCTTTCTGCCATTTTTCGGCTAGTTTTAGAATATGATCAGGAGTTTCTTCGCTGTGCATTTTAGGTGACTTTTATCTATAGTCACAATTTGAGGAGCTAACCCTATAGGATTTCCTTAAAAAAAACAATTATTTTTTCAGAAGGAACATAAGGAGTGGCATACTCACTTTCAGACTGGTTTTAAGGAACACCAATGCGCGGGTGATATGAGCTTCGACCGTCTTTTCGGATAGCCCCAGCTCTGTGGCAATCTGTGAATTCGTTTTATATTCTTCACGGCTCATTTTAAATACAATACGGCATTTTTCAGGTAATTTGTTGATACTCATGGTCAGCTGATGCTGGAGTTCTTTTTCTGAAAACCACAGCTGGGTACTGTCTATAGCCGGTTCCTGCATTGCGATATGTGTTGCGATCTGACTGGCTTTGCGCAACTGCCTGCTTTGGTGATTTATAACCTGATATTTTACGGCGACACTCAGGTAGGTATTCAGACTGTATTGAATATCAAGCGTGGTCCTTCGTTTCCAAAGGCTAAAAAATACATCCTGTAATACTTCTTCAGCTTCGATCTTATCGTTTAAGCGATTAACGGCAACTGTATATATCTTATCCCAATACCGGTTATAAATTTCGGTATAGGCCCGCTCATCGCTGGCCTTTAGGGCTGCGCACAATTCGGCATCAGATAGTTGGTTATAAGCTTTCATACAAAAAAGCCAAAACAAACAGCTCCTTTCGAAAAGGAATCATCATGACAGTTTAAATTGGCAAATGCCTTTTTATACTCCTGATGATTCATTCCCGAATGTAAATTCCGCTTGGTCCGGCTCGAAGAATGGTTGGTTTGTTAATTATCAATGCTAAATATATTATAATAAATTTAAAATATCAAAAGCAAAGTCGATAAAGGCAGGGCTGATAAAGAAAAGGATAGGTTAATGAATAAATAATGTTATTATTGCATAATCATTGACTAGTCAAGTATATGTTTGTAATAAACCCCGCTTTAAAAACACTAATGAACCTCGCCAAAGTACAGGCTGTGATCTCCCGGAGATTCGATCGCTTAAATATTCATGGCATAGGGTTTAATGACTTTATGATCCTTTACCTCTTGCAACAGTCGGCCGCTGGAAAAATGAGAAGGATAGATCTGGCAGATCAGATTGGTCTCACTGCTTCGGGCATCACCCGAATGTTGTTGCCCATGGAGAAAATAGGACTGGTAGCCCGCGAAGCAAATGAACGCGATGCAAGAGTGAGTTACGTTGTACTTACCTCAGCTGGAAAGCAGTTATTTGAAGAGGCTGAAAAGACAGCAAGTACGCTGGCCGGTGAAATTATTCCGGCCTTAAAACCAAAAGACATGAATCTTTTAACGGATTTGTTAACCAGCCTTGGTGGCAATATTACTTAGTGTATCAAATGCAAAATTTACATTCCCTTATCCCGGCATCAATATCAGTGGCCGTTGAAAACGCCTTGGTGCAGACTTTTAATACGACAGCATTACAAGAGGTGATTTTATTGACTGGGGGCTTATCTGCTGCCAAAGTGTATAAGATTGCAGTTAATGACCAGTATTATGTTTTGAAAGCTGATCCTGTGGAAGTTATCCATGACCATTCTTGTATGGAAGTTGCTGCTGAGGCTGGCCTTGCTCCAGCAATTCATCACCTAAATAAGCATACAGGTATAACAATTACTGGTTATATTCAGCAGACTCCATTGCAAAATGCTTTCAAATCTCCTGGCATCTTGTTAATGGAGCTTACAAAAACGATCCGGGCGATTCATGAGCTGCCACTTTTTTCGAAGGAAAGTAGTTTACTGGATACCGTTGATGGACTTGTTGGTGAGTTTAAGGCGTCGCAAATGTTAACAGGCCCTGCTTTCGACGCTTGCTTTGCGTATTATGAAGTAGTTAAAGCACATTATCCATGGCATGATACCGATAAGGTGTCGAGTCATAACGATCTTAATCCAAATAATATGGTTTTTGATGGAGAGAAAATATGGATCATAGACTGGGATGCCGCGTTTAGAAATGACCGTTATGTTGACCTCGCCATTACGGCAAACTTCTTTGCAGCGGCAGATCAGGAAGAGCATCTCATGCTGGAGACCTATTTTGGTGAGGGTCTAAAGGAGTATAACAAGGCAAGGTTCTTTATCATGCGTCAGATATGCCGTATCGTTTACGCGATGCTCATGTTCAGATTGGCAAATGCATCAGGTGGGAGCGGAGCAATTCATGATTTGGATATGCAGGGGGCTACTTTGGCTGTAATAAGAACACAGTTAGCAAATGGGCAACTAAATCTTGCTGAATATCAGGGGCAGTTGTTATTTGGGAAAGCCATGTTGAATGAAGCCTTGAACAATATGCGTTCTGAAAGGTTTGATCCATCTATTCAACAATTGATAGATACCATCATTTAGTATTCCTGTCGGTTATCAAACGTAAATTAATTAAAACTTAGGATTTCTGGTCGGGTAGCGAGCGTTTCACTCATCTCTATCAAATACTTTTTTTTACCGGATACTTTGAACATGACCATTAAATGGTTGTTTTCTTTAGCGATTTCCAACCGTTCCAGGGAAAGACCTTTTGTGTTTAAAGTATCCTCGAGTTGTTGGATCTGATTAAAGTCCGGATCACGAAATGTGACGCTTAAGAGCTGTTCCTTTTGCAGTTGAGCAATCATCCGTTCTACTCTTGTTACCATTAATAATACGCCAAGTGTGATGATGGTAAGACATAATGCCAAGGCATGGTAACCGATTCCGGTTGTCATGCCGATTGCAGCAGAAGTCCATATGACCGCGGCTGTGGTCAATCCCCTGACAGAAATCTTGTCTTTAAAAATGACACCTGCGCCGATAAAGCCGATACCGGTGATAATGTTTGCCGAAATCCGGTCGTCGGCTCCAACACCATGGCGGGAAACTATAGTAAAGATAGTAGAGCCCAGGGAAATTAGAATGATGGTACGAAAGCCGGCAGACTTATTTTTATATTCCCGCTCAAAACCGATTGCTCCTCCACAGATGATGGAAACAATCATCGCAACCATATCCTCGAGTTCTACTGTAAAATCCATAAATAAATCTGTAAGTTATTATTTGATATTACAAACCGATATCGGTCGGTTTTGTTTGAGTTGGCTATGCCAACGCTTTCAAATCCTGCATGCAAAAGGTGAATTTCTCATTCTGAAAACGCACACAGCTAAATTATGATTGTCATCATCACGGGGACTCCTCCTAATAGTAGAAAATGAAAAGTTAATGATAGTTAATTAGTGTTAAATAAAGTTGCAACATAGTGGCTTATTGCGAGTAATCTATATATTCGCCTCATTGTTGCATTAAGTTGGTGCAACTCAAAAAACTCCTGGATGTATCCCGAAAAGGGGACATTCAACTAACATTTAAACTTTAAAAATGAAAAAACTATTCTCTCTTATGATCCTGGTTCTGGGATTACAATCGGTTAATGCGCAGGAAGTCCCGATATTGGACCGGGAGCTCTTTTTTGGAAACCCTAAGATCTCAGGAGGGCAGATCAGCCCCGACGGGAAGTACATCTCTTTTATGAAAGAGTACAACGGCATTATGAACATCTGGGTAAAATCCTTTAAAGAATCTTTCGAAAAAGCCCGTCCCTTAACCGATAGCAAAAGACCACTAGGTGGTTATTTCTGGACGAAGGACGGCAAGTACATCCTTTACACAAAAGATAAAGATGGCGATGAAAATTCAAATGTCTTCGCTGTAAACCCAATGGCGGGATCAACGACCGGTGTACCTGCATCAAGAAACCTTACACCCCTTAAAGATGTAGCTGCACAGATCTATATGGTAAGCCGTAAAAATCCGGATCTGCTGATGATTGGCGTGAACGATAGGGACAAGGCATGGCATGATCTCTATTCTTTGCAAATCTCTACCGGTAAGCTGAGCAAAATTTATGAAAACAAGGAAAGGATTACCGGATACGATTTCGATTGGGATGAAAAGCTAAGAATCCTTTACACGACTGACGAAAAAGGGAGCACCAAAATTTTGTACAAGGAGGGGGAGAAACTTACACCCATCTATGAAACATCGGTAACGGAGGGAGCTTCTATTCTGGACTGGAACGAGGACAATACGAAGTTTTATCTGGAGACCAATAAAGGAGAATTGAACCTTTCTACACTTTTCCTTATGGATCCTGCAACAAAAAAGCTGACAAAAATCGAAAGTGATCCCAAAGGAAAAGTAGATTTCGGCGGTTTGTCCATAGACAGGAACACGCGTAAAATCATCTCAACTTCCTACACGGCTGATAAAACGGATATCTATTGGAAAGACAAGACCTGGGAAGCAAACTACAAATACCTGCAAAGTAAGTTCCCGGGAAGAGAAGTGAATTTTTCCAGCTCCACCAAAGACTATTCTAAATTTTTAATTGCCGTATGGGGTGACAAATATGCTTCAGAGGTTTATTTCTTTGATACAAAAACAAAAGAGCTCGTGCTCCAGTATACGCCGAATCCTGAACTTAAAAAGGTGGAAGCGCACCTGGCTTCTATGACGCCTGTTTCCTACAAGAGCAGCGATGGGCTGGAAATTCCTGGCTACCTGACGATTCCTGCCGGTTCCAATGGCAAGAACCTGCCTTTGATTGTATTGGTACACGGAGGCCCTAAAGGTGTCAGAGAAAACTGGGGATATGACGCGGAGGTACAGTTTTTGGCCAATCGCGGATATGCCGTTTTGCAACCGAATTTCCGCGCGAGTGGTGGTTATGGAAAGCAGTTTCTCAATGCAGGTGATTTGCAATGGGGAAAACTGATGCAGGATGACGTTACCTGGGGTGTAAAAGATCTGATTGAAAAAGGCATTGCAGACAAAAGCCGCATTGTCATCATGGGCGGAAGTTATGGTGGCTATGCAACTCTCGCCGGATTGGCATTTACACCGGAACTGTATGCAGCTGGCGTAGATATCGTAGGTCCGAGCAATATCTTCACTTTATTGGAATCTATTCCGCCTTATTGGGAATCAGGAAGAGCCTTCCTGTATGGCATGGTTGGTGATCCTAAAACCGAAGCCGGAAAGCAAAGAATTAAAGAAGCGAGTCCGCTATATAGTGTAGATAAAATCAATAAGCCACTGCTGATTATACAAGGCGCTAATGATCCAAGGGTAAAGCAAGCGGAAGCGGATCAAATCGTAGTTGCACTTCGTGAAAAAGGCAAAAAAGTAAATTATCTGTTAGCCGATGATGAAGGACACGGCTTTTATAAACCAGTGAACAGAATGGCCATGTATGCTGAAACAGAAAAATTCCTGTCTGAAGTAATCGGAGGAAGGTATCAGAAAGATATGCCGGAAGCGGTTTCAAAACGTTTGAAAGAAATTACCAGGGATATCAATACGGTAACCCATAAGCCTGCTGAAAAGTAAGCCTGTAAAAAAAGAGGGTGTACTGTACACCCTCTTTTGCTAAATTCGTGTAAATGATTTAGACCGCTTTATGAAGTATATTTCTTCCGTAAAATGGCGCGTTCTTTTTTACCAATACCCATTTCTTTTTCCATGAAATTCTCAATACTGCCGTACTTTTTTTCAATTGATTTGAAGAATATTTGCAGCAGCTCCGGACGCAGGTCCATTTTCTTTTTGATTTCTTCACCGCTCATTCCTGTAGCCTTAGCCATAGGCTCAAACATTTTTCCCATCATTGGCAAGAGGTAAACATTAGAAGCGGTAAAATCAGCTTCAATGGTTTCCTGCGGAACGCCTAGTGTATAAAGAAATAAAGCGGTAGCCATACCGGTGCGGTCGCGACCACCGGTACAATGATAAAGTAAGGCGGTGGTGTCTTTTAGCTGGAGCAGTTTTTGAAATACAGGTTTGTAACGCTCCCCAAAATAGCGGATTCCCCCATCGCCGTAAAAACTGTCCAGGAAATCCCCTTTTTTAAGGTAAGCGATCATTTGGGCACTTGAAGGAAGGCTATCACTTCCGGCAGGGCTTAAGGTATAATCCGTTCCTTTCAACAGGCGGTCTGGCGCTGCAGCTGATTCCTTGTTTCCACGTAAATCAACCACGGTATAAATGTGTTTGTTACGGATCGTATCCATATCTGCATCTGTAAGCCCGGCTATTGAAGCACTACGGAAAACCCTGTTCCATTTCACCTGTTTTCCCTCATTGGTTTTATAACCGCCTACATCGCGAAAGTTTAATGCACCTTGAAGGTGTACCAATCGTTTAGTGCTGTCTGCGAGTTGGGCCATACCCAGGCAGGGGATTAATAAAGTGATAAATAATGCTGCTTTTTTCATGAGAATATAATTTGATTTTTATGGGTTATGAATTACTTGATGATGTCCCATCTGATCCCTGCCTGTCCGCGGCGACCATACCATTCACTCATGGTCAATCTCCGGCTATCGCCCATATAGGTTTTTACTGGTGCGTTGCTTAAGTTGTTGAGTTCAACAAAAGCTTTCAGGTGTTTATTGATGGTGTAAGTTGCAGAGGCGTCGATCGTGAAATTGGCCGCTGTCCAGATGTAAAAGTCGGGCCCTAGCTGTTGATTGATCGTTTCTACCGATGAACCACGGTAATTTCCAGCCAGTCTGACCATCATGCGGTCGCGTTCATAGAAAAGAATCGCATTAAACAAATGTTTGGATTGATTGGGCAGGCTGGTTTTGTCTAAGGTGATATTGTTGCCGGTACCTCTTGGGACATTAACTTTGCTATTGATAAACGTGTAATTGAATTCTGTTCCAAAGCCACTCCAGAAACCCTTTAAGAAATCAAAACGTTTATTGATGCCCGCCTCGAAACCAAATAACGTGGAATTGTTAAGGTTTTTTGCCTGAGTAACCATAAAGTCGCTGCCATTGATGTTTTGCATGCTGGCGTTTGTAAATACGATATCGTTGATCTTTTTGTAGAAAGCGCCACCGGAAATGATACCGATATTGTCGAAATAATATTCGGCCATCAGGTCAAAATTATTGGAAAAAGTGGGCTTCAGATCAGGATTACCCTGACTGATCGCCATTGGGTTTTTGGTATTATCAACCGACGTTCCCGGTGTCATATCTCCGAAACTTGGTCTGATAAAGCTTCGGGTATAGGCTGCCCTTAAATTAGATTTTTCGTTCAGTGCATACTTCAAATGAAGCATTGGCAGGAAGGCATTGTAGTTGTTGGTTACAGTGGATTCCGATATGGTCGTTACTGCGGGAGTGCCGGCGGTAACGGCTTTAGCTCCTTTTAATTCCATACTGGTATATTCGTTTCTGACACCGGCAATGATTTTAAG
>LN891239.1:0-18203 GCA_900010015.1 Tuber aestivum
TCGTTACACGTAGTCTGAGCCAGACGTAAAGTTTGTCAGGGTCAAACGGGATCCCCGTACGATAGTAGGGGATAGAATTCAAGAATGGTACATTGTTTAGCGATAAATAGTTGTAGCCTGCGACCACCCAGACGCGGAATATAAATATCGAGGTGCCTTCTTAGCTTTCAGAATATCCTCTGTCTCCGCTACACCTCCGGCGATTTGAAAACTCAACACCACGGTTTTTATCGTGAGTTTTTTGTTTCGTCGCGAAACTTTCTCTACCCTCCTGCCCACTCCTGTCTTTGGCCTCGGCCTAGGGGAGTTTGGCTCTTCTATCCTCTCCCGCCTGGGGTATTGACTTCGGTCTACCGTCGCAGGGCCCTCTCTCTCCTCTGGGGTGGGTCGTTCGGAGGCCCTCCTGGGCTGGCTGGCAGGTGGTGGGATCCCTTCCACTACAGTGATGCTATCTCTCCCAGAACAAGGGACTACATGAGAGACGCGGTAAAACACCTGCTATGCTTTGCCTAGGCGGCCGTTGATGATCTTCCTTCCCCCTTCCTCCTCCCCCCATGCGTGGTGGGGAGTCCTCTCCTCCTCCTGAGTTGGCCTCCCTTAGCCTTCTCACGGTCGGCAACCCCTTAACCACCATTGTCAGACGGCCGGGACTACAGTTGCAGTAGGGGAGAACAGCTAACAGGCTACGGTCAATCTCTCCATTCTCTTGTTTCCCTAAGAGGCTGCCTAGTCAGACACGAACACGATACCGATAGACGATGTTTAAGGTCTTTGGGTCTACCCCACCACTCTCCTCTCCCTATGGTCGGATCGGCTGGCACCCTACTGCTGCACCTTCCCCTCCCCCCGGTTATCGCCCACGGCCGGCTGGTCTCCTCCTTCCCTCCATGGTATTGTACTGTCTCCTTGGAGTAGGTCTGGGGGGGGCCCCCTATCTTAGCGCGCTTCGTGCGTCGCTTCCCGCTTGAATGAGTGGACTCGCCCTTCGGGGCCTACGTGGCTTGCTACTAACCTTTCTTTTGTCTTTTTGTGATTTCTCAGCGGGTTTTCCTGGCTCTTCCTGCTTTCTTTTTAGTTAGGATTTCCTTGTTCGTCCATCTAGCTGGGCTTGGGTTTCTTTTCTTTGAGGCAAGATGTGCAGTTGGCTCCATACCAGAGGGGCTTGGGGGGTTGGCTTTTTCCTGTGGCGAGAGGAGGGATATGGGTTTTTTGTCGTCATAGCTAGCGCTCCATACGTTTTTTGTACCCTAAACAAATAATCAATGAGTTAAACAAAAAAAAAAAAAAAAAAAAAAATCCTTAGCTTTTAGAATCATCAGCGAACAGAGAAGAGATCTTATCAATATATTCGTTATACTTTGATACATACTTTTATTACGAGCTTTCTTGACCACTCTCCGAGAAACCTTATTGGCCCCAGCTACAATTCGTTAGACTTAGAATTGGCTGCCGCCTAACACTATATTGATAACCTCTGGTCATCAAAGCCTTTACGAGAAGCCAGATCTTTCTACTCTCCAATACCTACCATGGCTCAACGAACCATTACCGATGTCCCGATGGAAGACTCTCCAGTCATTCTACGAGACCCCTTACTATTTGCCTCCAGGCAACCAAGTCCCTTAAGTGGACGACCCAGATTCGCGCAGTCCCCAAGATCGTTTTCGGCTTCACCGCCACCATTGTCCACGGATTCAGCCTTTGCTGCCTTAGTATCGCATTGGCTTGGACAACTAGACCGAACCGTTCACGAGACCAAAAACGACAGTATGGTAGCTTACCATGCACTGTTAGACCGGGGAAGACAAATAGCCGATAGCCTAATGAAGTTACAGGAACGACTTCGGGCCGGAGAAACTATCGTCGCGGACGAGATGACCAAGTGGAACAAGCGTGGCCAGGAATTGCAAACCGAAGTCTTTAGGGAATTTGACCGTTACCGCCTAGCTGTAGAACAGGCACTTCATCAACATCAAGGTCAATATGACCAACACCAAGAAGCGGCCTCGCAGTTACAGCACAATATCGGACAGAGCGGCCAAGAATCCGTATAAAGAGACGAGCACCTTTATGCTGTAATCAAAACCTTGGAAACCAGGCTCGAGCAACAAGCCATAGCTCAAGGAGACAAGGACCTCGCCCACGTCGCCACACGACAAAACTTCGAAAAAACTTTCGAAGGAAGGATAAGAGACCTTCAAAAAGCTGCCCGCGATGCAGGAAAACGAAGCGAGATTGACCGCCGCGAAACAGACGAACACATCGAGACAGGGTTCGATAAACTCGATAGAAGGATAGACACCGTCATTGCGGATGCGGTTAAAGCGGCTATTGAGGCCCCACATTCCGAACGAGGAACCTCCCTGGCTCAATCTGGGAGAAGAGGGAGAAGCCGAGTCCCAGAGCGACGGGACGCCCCAGATGCGGGCTACTATGCTCCACCTCCGCCAAAAGATAAAGGAAAGGAACCAGCCAAACCCACTGGTGCCCCCGGCCCATCTGGAGGAGGTGGAGGACCACCTGATGATGATCCCGATGATGGACCTTCATCTGATGATCAGAACCGACCCTTGAGACAGCCGGTCCGACGAAGACCACATCGGACCGCGGCAGGCGACACAACGGAAGTAGATGCACATGACTTAATAGAGGGATTGGAAAGAGCATATGCTAACTCGCAGAAAAAACATGCGGAACCACTCCCCTCTTTTGAGAATAAAGCTTACCAAGATGTAACGACTTAGCTAATCCAGTGTCAGGACTATTTCGCTCGAAATGAGCGTCAGTGGACCGACGAGACGCAAAAGGTCATCTATGCCCTCGGGTGTATGAAGGGACCTGAAGTTGGACCTTTTACCGATTATTATCGGAAAAGTATGCAAGGGTTGGAAGGATACCTGGCTCGCCTAGAATTCAACACGTGGGCACAATTTTGCTCGGAAGTCCAGGACAGGTATTGTCCCACAAATAGGAATTGAAAGGCTATCGAGAAAATGAAGCACGAAAAATATTCGGGCAACATACAAAATTTTCTCATAAAAATGGAGTCGTACAATGTCCACGCCCAACTCACGGGAGTGGCATGGAGAAAGGCAGTCGAAGATAAGCTGCCAAAAGATTTATTATTGCGGTTGTCCTATGAGGACTATAAAACCGATAGAGCCTGGAGAGCTCATGTCCGACACGTTGGACATCAACATGAGGAGTACGAGGAGAGGATGAAATTAGTGGGAAACGGCCATGGGAAACCCAGTGCGTCTAACCCGCGGAAACGAAAAGTTGACGAACCTTCAAGGCCAGGTACTGATTTCAAAAAGAAACGCGACTGGTCATCCGGACCAAATTCAAAGTTCGGCGGCGGAAAGAAGAGAGCAATAAATAAAGAGCCCTCAAAGCCGCAAAAATTGGGTGATGGAAAACGTGTGCACCATGACTGGAAAAAAGCACATGAAGGGATCCCCGAATCCCTAGTCAAGACACGACGAGAGAACCAAGGCTGCACTCGTTGCGGGCTCACAAACCACAAGTGGGCCGATTGTCAGAAAGATGCTGCCGTGAATCACCTCACCCAGCATAAAAATGCAGCCCCGAGGCCCAAGAGATTAGAGGTGCGAGAGAAGGCAAATAAGCCAATAATCCACCATGCTCAACAAGATCCAGCCCCTCGGATTTGGGAGATGAGCGATGAAGACAAAGGGATAGTCGCTTGTCGGTCTTTCGAAGTATACCCCCGAGAGGAAGAAATCCGTAATACCTGGTCCGTTGACAGGAATTACGCGGGGAGCCCTTATGAACCTTTGGGACAGGCGGCAAGGCCACTTAGCTAAGAATGACAGCGAATGGTACCTAAGGGGAGCACAAGACCTCTACCAAGCTGTACCTTCCCATGGGTGAAAGAACGAAAGGCCAGATTAGCAACAGGCAAGGTTGCGACCCCGTATTAGATGCAAAACCCTCACTTCGCAGGTGACTGGTGACTTTCGATGGACGCACAGGAAGTGCAGTAGAGTCACTGATACCGAACCGAGGAAATGGTCTAGTTACGGCAGGAAGAGTTCTGGAGGCACCCACAGCTACGGCGATGGGGTAGTCGGTCGACAAGCAAGTAGCAGCACAGCATGCTTAGCTGTTACAGCGCAACTGACCGGAATCGAAACATACCTAAGGCCGGGTTAAAAGGTCGATCCTCGACTCCATAGGATCTTTGGAGTTCGGTATGATTAAATATCGTTAATGAGGGTAACAAAGGCAAAAGATTGTCTGAGGAGGCTTTAGGAGCCGAAACCACGCTGGCGCGGTAACAATTCCCCGCGCCAACAACCAACTACGAAATGACTTCGATTAAACGAAAACAGGGTAACCCCACCAGGGCCCCTAAGCGAGCAAAAATTAATGTTCCAACACCGGCGCATTACAACTGTCCTGAAAGCAAAGCCTTCATCCACCATGAAGAAAAACGAGTCCCAATTCGCGTGTTATTAGACTCGGGCTCTAATATTTTCGTACTTAGAAGCAAATTGGTGCACAAGCTAGTACTACCTCCTGAAACAAGGATCAAGCCCTTAGGCATTAAGGGATTTGACGGAACTACCTCTACAAGAGGAGAATGGCTGTACACCCATCTAATACAACTAGAGATCGGACAAAACCAACACATGTCCCAAGTCTCTTGCGAAGTTACCGATACAGGAAATTTCGATATGATTATACCCTTCGGCTGGTGGCACGACCAATACCCGATAAGCGGCATCGAGGACCCAACAAGGTGGGAATTCAATGCCGAAAAATACTCCGAACATGTTGGAACAAATGATGAAGGAATAGATGTCGAATGGGACGAGAACTTGTGTAACGGGGGCTCCCTCAGGTAGATGGCTCCCGAGGATGCGACCGCACCAAACTTCCAATCTCTCGAACACAACTCTTGCAAAAGTGTAAACAATAAAAGTAAACGGTAAAACTTAATATCGTTAAGCTCAGGCTAATCTCAATTAAAGTCTCTTGAGAGGATGTTGATTTTTGTTGGGGTAGGAGAGTTCTCGTATAATCTTTAAGTAGTTAGACTTATACCAAAAACTCCCCCATCAGGTTACCCCGACCAACGTGAGTATGCCCTTCTCCGTAAGGGTTGCCCTGGCACCATTACTGTGTCCCCGAAGGGCTATAGGTGTCGGCGCACTCTAGCAGAAATCTCCTATATGCACATCAGTTCCTGCGAGGTGTTTACCAATACACCTGCGGGAGTGAAAACCTCTGCACATCGGTGTCTCGTCAGTGGCTAACCGTCGAGACCCTTAGGAAAGCTAACTAAATGACTCTCTTCCCATATGCTATGACCTATGGAAGCACCGTAGACATCAGCTGTCCTCCGGCTAAGTTCTATCTTTCTTGATTGCGAACTTAGGGGGTCTACGACGCTCCCCCAGAGAGCTGTGTCGGCGGCGGGACCCACAGGTGCTACCCATGGTTGCTTACCTCCGGCACACCACTTACCATGATAAGTATCATGCTATTAGAGTCTTCAAACAACCCACAAAGAGCCTACGGCAAAGGGGCACATGTAGGCTTGATTGGTGTAAAACCTTCCCAGATGTCTCCGGCACTACCCGGGACTACTCTGGGGACCCTTCTGGATAGCTCACGCTAACTCCGTCAGTTTTGGTCTGTTTTACTCCGTTCCTTTTGGAGAAGGTACTTGACCTTCTCACCTTGGCCCCCTTATATATCCTGCGAACAGCTTCCAGTCGGAAGGACGGCGACGACGCATATAGTGTTATGGACATGTCTTCATAGATTCCATTTAACTAGCATAACGGCAACTCCACCCATTTTGGCCCATGATGCCCGGGGCAAACTCTGGGGCCGCAGGTACCTGTTAGGAATAATTCTACCAAGTTACAGCTTGTTCGGAGCACTATAGCTCCTTCCGTAGTCTTCTGATCAAAGTGCAATCAAGTGCCCATTGATCGTCATTGCGTAACAAACAATCCTAACAATTTCCCGGAATTCCTCCGAGAACATTTCCGATGGATGGTAGGGTAATAGTGTCCCAAAGGTAGGGTAAGCATGTCCATGGTGACACGAAGCCAGTCTCCATGGTAGGGCAACGTGACTTCCTTAGGTAGGGTAAACTCACCCGGCCTTCTGACCTGTCTATGGGCCAGAGCGGACATTGTCACCTTATTACCACTAGTTAGATACACCAATTCCTTAAGTACCTTCTGTTCTTAGAGATTTCCAGACCATCAGATATCTCTCGGATATGCGCCTGCATATCTGCCTCGTCTACCATCTGACCTCTAGGTCTTATGTATGGGCGTAGACGTAGGCTACCATAGCTCTATATCATAGGGTCGTTACAACTTGGTATGGGAGGAAAATGTGATATATGTAGGACATGTACGCAAGAGCAAAGGGATGATAGCTCCCTTTACCTACCCAGAAGTGGACTGGGATATTGCATGGGAAAACGTCCCAAAGCCTTATTACCAGTACAAAGACCTATTTGAAGGTCCAATGGCAGCCGAATTACCACCACACTGCTCGTTTGACCACAAAATTAAACTTCTACCTGGGACGCAACCACTTTGGGGACCGATTTATTCGCTAACCGAAAAGGAGCGAAAAACCTTAAGCGAGTATTTGGAAAAAATGCTTAAAGAAGGAAAAATCATCCCAAGTCAATCACCGGCAAGAGCACCGGTACTCTTTGCCCCAAAACCTGGAGGAGGACTAAGGCTATGTGTGGACTACCGAGGATTAAACAAGGTAACCATAGCTAACAAATACCCCTTACCTCTGATGACTACACTTAGGGATATGATCGTTGGATCAGAGATACTGTCCAAAATCGACCTCGACGCAGCTTTCTACTGCGTAAGACTACCACGAAAGGACCAGTGGAAGTCGGCTTTCGGTTGCCATAGAGGACATTTTGAATACCGGGTAATGCCCTTTGGTATGATTAATGCCCCCGCAACTTTCCAAAGCATGATGCAGACCATACTACGCGAGTTCTTGGATAACGGAGTAGTCGTCTATATGGACGACATCTTGATTTACTCCAAAAATGAAGAAGAACATATCGCGTTAGTTCAAAAAGTCATGCAAAAGCTGCGGGAAAACAAATTAGCAATATCTATTAAGAAATCAGTTTTTCACATGAAAAGCGTCGAATTCTTAGGATATATCGTTAGTGGCACCGGAGTCGAAATGAGCGAAAGAAAGGTTGATGCCATTAGGCAGTGGAAACACCCGGAGTCAGTCCAGGGAATTCAGGTATTTATGGAATTTGCAAACTTTTATCGGAGGTTTATCAAAAACTTCTCCGCAATTTGCAAACCCATAACGGAATTACTAAAGGGAAATCCAAAGAATTTTAAATGGAATAGTGAGGCTGACGCCTCTTTTGAATTGCGAAAGGAAAGATTCGTTACAGCACCGATCCTATGTCACTTCGATTCGTACCGCGAAATGGTAGTGGAAACGGATGCTAGCGACTCTGCACTTGGATGCGTACTTTCGCAGTTTATTGAAAAACGACTACATCCCGTCGCTTTTCATTCCAGAAAGTTGAACCCAGTGGAACGCAACTACGATATTCACGACAAGGAATTACTTGTGATCGTGGAAGCGTTCCAGGAATGGGGGCATTACCTTATGGGAACTGATCGGCCAATTACGGTTTATACCGACCACCAAAACCTATAGTACTTCCTGACGACTAAAGCATGGAGTGGCAGAAAAATTAGGTGGGCTCAGAAGTTAGCTGATTTTAACTTCAAAATTGTTTATAGGCCGGGATCAAGGAGCGGTAAGCCTGATGCTCTAACCAGACGGCCGGAGTACCGTCCTGAAGGGGGAGCTACGCAAAGCGAACAGTGAATTCTTAAACCTGAGCACTTTTGCAACATGATCCAAATTTCAGTAGTCCTCGGAGAAGAGGACACAACGGATCCAGCTCCAACCATCCCAAACAGCCAACAACAATTTTGAGCAATGCGCCTAGAGCCAAAGGCCCTCCTGCCTACACGAGGCACCGCCCAAGCAGCAGGCTATGACCTGTATGCACTACGAGATTCGGTAATCCCTAGCAAAGGACAAACCCTTGTCGATACCGGAATCGCAATTGCAGTTCCTGAAGGAACTTCCAGTCGGATAGCTCCAAAAAGTAGACTAGCGACCAAACATATGATCGACGTCAAAGCTGGCGTCATAGATGCAGACTACCGAGGAGAAGTAAAAGCCTTGTTGTATAACTTGGGAAAAGAAGATTACAAAGTGCAAGCCGGAAGCAAAATCGCACAACTGATTCTAGAATAGATCCATACTGGCGACCTATCGGAACGCATGGAACTAGATGATACTGAGCGAGGCAACCAAGGTTTCGGAAGCACTGGAACTGGCTTGGAAGAAGTACCTAGCCACACCAGCTTCCTTTACGACAACCCGGACGAAAACAAGCACTTCGATCAACTAGACCTTGACCGACACTGGCTACTCCACGAGAAGTCTACCATGATGGCTACCCGAGTGGTCATCAACGCAACACCAAAGGAATTCAACGAAGAATTCCTCCGAGCAGTTCGGGATGCCGGCACCGATGACCAAGATTGGACATCTCGAAAAACGGAACTAGAAGGCCTGAAAACACAGGAAAAGGAAGGACCAAAGCATTGGAAACTGGATAAGGATCTTATATATTTTAAGAACCGACTATTCATTCCCGCCTCGGAACCTCTACAAACCATGATTGCAAAAAGCTGCCACGACTCTAAGGTAGCTGGACACTTCGGACAAGAGAAAACTCTAGAAATTATTACTAGAGATTTCCACTGGATAGGAATCACCAATTGGGTCAATGACTACGTTCGCTCTTGCGATGACTGTCAACATAGCAAGTCGCCACGACACGCGCGCTATGGGTTCCTTCAACCCTTAGGAATCCCTTATGCCGCGTGGACTTCAATCTCGGCTGACTTTATCACCCAACTCCCAGAATCCAACGGAAGTGCTCAAATCATGGTAGTAGTCGACAGGTTCACCAAAATGGCTCACTTTGTCCCCTTGCCTACCACCGCGACCGCTAAAGATGTGGCCACGGCCTTCTTAAAAGAAGTTTGGAAATTGCACGGACTCCCAACCGAGATTATCTCGGACATGGATGCTAAATTCACAGGAGAATGTTGGGAATCCCTCTGCAACTTACTAGGCATTAAGTGAAAGATGTCAACAGCTTACCACCCTCAGACTAACGGACAAACTGAAAGAACCAACCAAGTGCTGGAAGGTTACTTAAGGACTTTTGTCAACTATGACCAGGACGACGGGTATTCTTTGTTACCTCTAGCCGAACATGCCTACAATAATTCAGTCACTTCAGCGCATGGGTTAACGCCATTCTACGCGAACTATGGATTCCATCCGCAGACTGAATGGATAACCGA
Organism: Tuber aestivum; assembly: GCA_900010015.1. NCBI lineage: Eukaryota > Fungi > Ascomycota > Pezizomycetes > Pezizales > Tuberaceae > Tuber > Tuber aestivum. Next base: position 9,447 of record LN891239.1, read on the forward strand.
GCGCGAAGCGCGCAACCCCGGAGCCACCACTTACGCTCACTGGATGAAGACGATACATGAACAAGCACGGGAAACGTTACAAGAACGAGAGAATCGATGTTCAAGTACTACGATAAAAAAGCACGACAGCAACCAAACATTCAGGTCGGTGACCGAGTCATGCTCAACGCAAAAAATATCCGTACAAAACGACCCTCCAAGAAACTAAGCCCAAAGCTTTACGGACCGTTCAAGGTTCTCGAAAAACAAGGCGACCGCGCCTTTAAGTTGGAGATTTCGGAACGATGGAAAATCCATCCCGTATTCCATGTATCGCTACTCGAGCCCTACCAATTGTCAGCTCGACCAGAACAAGAACAGGCCCCAAGGGGCCCGGAAGAGATCGAAGGCGATCTCGAGTAGGAAATAGAGAAGATCGTGAAAAGCGAAATCCTCTCCTACACCAGAAGAGTCCGTGGTCGCAATAAGCGGATCCACGAACTCAAGTACCTTGTAAAATGGAAGGGGTGTTCTGAGGATGAGAACACTTGGGAACCACCCGAGCACATGGAACATACGCAAGAGTTGGTGGAGGAGTTTCACAAAGATAACCCGGAGATGCCAGGGCCGAGGTAGAATGGTGGAGAAAGGTTTTCCTTCGCGTGGCCAAGTAAACGCGTGGAGGTTTTTTACCCAACTCGCACCGAGTTCTTAAAGGAATTTAATAATGTACCATATTAGAAGATAGAAGCAAAGACTCGAGACGAGCTCCACGAAGAGGGAGCTAGTGTTACACATATGAACACACAGACCTTCCCACGCACAGACCTCATGAAAACCGAGAAGATTTCATAGCCAACACCCCCCTCTGGCCCCGCTGTTGGCCCTGCGTGCAGTAATAGTATCGCCGGAATTTGGTGTCCCGACAGTATAGACCGGTGAAAATGAAGCATGCTTCATAACACCGTATACGTCGCCGCCGTCCGTCCGACCGGAAGCTGTTCGCAGGACATATAAGAGGGGACCTCAGGCCGTGTCTGAAAATTGGAATGGAGTCAATTGGATGGGTAACCGTGGAGCTACGGGCTAAGCGAGGTTGACCACCTTGGACATGGACAGAAGGGGTTGGGACAAGATCGCCAACAGTCCAATGAGTTATCAGGACGTGCCTGTAAGGACGAGGCACGGAGCCCAGTCTAGTGCTCGCACAATGTAGAGTCAACCGGAGGCCTATCTGTAGATGAGGAACTTTCTTATGATGTTGACTAGTCCGATCGTGGCAGAAAGTCCTCAAAGTCAATGCAGTCAAGTTGGGAAGACAACGAGGCATTTGATAAGACTCTCGACTGAGCTGATCACTCCAGTCAGAATAAGGAGGATGGTGAGTTGGCTCGAGGTAAGACCACTCGCTCATACCTAAGCCTCTGAGACGAAGGAATCATGCGTTTTCGCCGGAGAGGTTTCAAACACCCTCGGGGAAACACGACAACGCATGGAGACCGTAGTCTGAGCAAGACGTAAAGTTTGTCAGGGTCAAACGGGATCCCCGTACGATAGTAGGGGATAGAATTCAGGAATAGTACATTGTTTAGCGATAAATAGTTGTAGCCTGCGATTACCCAGATGCGGAATATAAATATCGAGGTGCCTCCTTAGCTTTCAGAACACGCTCCGCGCCCTCTACTTTCCTCTCGCTTGAAAACATTACCACATTCGGCCAGGTAAAACTCCAGGGTTTTGCGTGGCAACCATCTCCACACACCTAATTCCTCCCTCGCTTAGGCTTCAGTCTCTAAGTGCACAGCCCCCTCACTACCCCGCACAGTCCCCTTCACCATGGAGGGGCCTGGTCCGGGCCCTTCAAGGTCTGGCTCTCGAGCCTCCAGTCGTGCCTCTCCCTAGGAGTCAAGGGCTCCAACCCCCTCTCTCCCCGATAATCTCACCCTGATAAGGGATGAACTAGCCCGCACTCTCCTCCACATAGGACAGGTAGCCCCCCCGATTCCCCCCCCTACCGACGCTCAGCTTCAGCATCTATCTGCTGGCGAAGTCATCCTCCTACCACTTGTCTGGACCGCCCTTTCCGGGATTGGCAGCATCATCCAAGGATTAGAGGCCCTTGAACAGTCCTCCATGGCTGCTCCCAAGGATCCTCCCTCCCTCCCTGCGCTAGAAGCTTCCGTCCGTGACCTCTCTCTGAGAGTCACGGTATCAGCTGCCCGCCCTTAGCAGCCCCGTTGGGCCCTCCCCCTCCCCCCCCTCCGAAACAGACAAGACGCCCGCCGCCACCCCCCCCTCCTCCTGCTCCCCCTGGAGCTAAGTACCGCTCCCCTCCCGGCTATGTCCTAGACATCCCGGTTGAAGACATCGACTCCCCCGTACAAGTTGATGGAGTGTGGTACGGTAACCCACATACCTTCGTGGCCAGACATCCCTGCTCCTTTGCTGCCTTCCAGTTCGCACAGGGTGAATTCCCGGAAGAAGCTACCTTCCGCCCTGGCCCCGCCCCCTCCTTCCTCACACTAGTCCCACCCTCCTCCTCCTCCTACGCCAACGCTGCAGCCCCTCCTAGGGGCACGGTGCAACAAACCAACGCCAAGGGTAAGAAGAAAGCAACCACTGCAGCCCAAGTCGCGGCGTCAGGTGGTGCCCCCTCCCAGGTCCGGGAGGCTGCCGCCCTTCCTGCTGCCGAACGTCGCTTCTTCGCCCCTCGAACCGCCCCGGTCCCACACCCCGACGCAACTCACCTGGCAGCCACCGCCCCTGACATCGTTGCCTCCGTTCTTCGAGAGGCGAATTGTCCCTTTCCTGTCTCCTTTTCAGCCACAGTCAACGCACGTGGCGTTATCACCCTCTTAGCTACCGATCCCCTCATGCCTGCCACCAGCTACTCCCCCTACTACGAGGCGCTCGCCAACAAAATCAACCAGTCCTTCGCTGTTGGGAATAATCCCTACCGCCCCTTCCGTCCCGCACCCAATGAGGTCCAGCTGGTTATCCATGGCCTCCCTGTTGCCTTCCTCCCGCCGGATCAAACTGACCTCTTCCCCGCACTCGCCGAGTCCATTAAGAACGCCAAGGATGTCGACATCTTCGGCGCCCGTTACCTCCAACCCGACCCAAGCCTCTGCAAGGCCACCACCTCAGTGGTCATCATCGTCGCCCCCTCCAATGTGGCCCATATTGGGTCCAAGATCCTCCTCTACTCCAAGCTCCGCAACGTCCAGAATGCGGTCTCCAAGAACAAATTCATGCAATGCAGGCACTGCTGGAAGTTTAGCCACCCGGCCCCAGCCTGCACTGCCACCATTCCTGTCTGCCCAATTTGTACGTCAAACCATACGAGGACCAACCACCGCTGTGCCAACCCATCATGTCCCAAGCTGGGCTACCTCAAACCCGTTCTCGGCTGCTGCCCGGCCTCCCCCCTCAAGTGCGCTAACTGCTCTGGTGGCCACCCCGCTACCGACAGATCCTGCCCCTCCCGTCCTTCCCAGCCGACCCAACAGTCCTCAGGGTCTGAGGCGGAAGATGAAGGGGAGGATGACACCATGGACCAAGACGATGCCCCGCCAGGAGCCGCACGCACGCCCTCTCCCCCCCTCCCTGGAAATGACTCCTCGGCCACCCCCCGCCCCATTGTGGCCCCAATTCCCCGTGCTCCAGCACCCGACTCATGATCTGCTGCCTTCTTCGCCTCCCTAGGGGAATCCAGTAGCCCGTCTCCATTCCCTTCATCTTCCTTTCATAAGTGATAGCACAACCCATGGATCCAAATTTGGTGGACCGATTGCCGCCAACCCCTTCTTTCCTGTCTTTTCTTTCCATTGTTCAACATAACTGCTTAGGGAGCTGGAATGTTTTTCTTTCACTTTTTAACAGCCTCGCTGCGCTGCCATCTCCCCCCCAGGGAGTGGCCCTCCAAGACCCCCCAGTCTGGAGGGGGAAGCTACCGTCCTTCTCCATGTATAAATGTTTCTCCCCCTCTGTCGCCTCAGGCCGTAAGCCTAAGGTAGCCTTCTTTGTCTATCAGGAGGTGCTTGGAGCCTACCCTGTCCTCCCTTGTTTTTTTGATCGGCCTGACTTAATGGCACTGGATATCCACTCGCCTAGGGGCTTGCTTTCATCATCTCTCCATGTTTTTCGGATTTACAATTTGTACTCCATTAATTTTGTCTCCTCTCACCGCCGGACAGTGTCGCCGGTGGATGCTTTTCCTCTTCATGAGTTTCCTTCCCTCACCCTTGGTGACTTCAACCTGCACCATCCCCTTTCTGACCCCTTGCGCTAGTTCTCGGACTAAGACCTGCTGGTGTCCTCCCCCTATGTAACGGGGGCTCCCTCAGGTAGATGGCTCCTAAGGATGCGACCGCACCAAACTTCAAATCTCTCGAACACAGCTCTTGCAAAAGTGTAAAGAATAAAAGTAAACGGTAAAACTTAATATCGTTAAGCTCAGGCTTATCTCAATTAAAGTCTCTCGAGAGGATGTTGATTGTGTCGGGGTAGGAGAGTTCTCGTATAATCTTTAAGTAGTCAGACTTATACCAAAAACTCCCCCATCAGGTTACCCTGACCAACGTGAGTATGCCCTTCTCCGTAAGGGTTGCCCTGGCACCATTACCGTGTCCCCAAAGGGGTATAGGTGTCAGCGCACTCTAGCAGAAATCTCCCATATGCACATCAGTTCCTGCGAGGTGTTTACCAATACACCTGCCGGAGTGAAAACCTCTGCACATCGGTGTCTCGTCAGTGGCTAACTGTCGAGACCCTTAGGAAAGCTAACTAAATGACTCTCTTGCCATATGCTATGACCTATGCAAGCACTCGTAGACATAAACTGTCTTTCGGCTAAGTTCTATCTTTCCTGATTGCGAACTTAGGGGGTCTACGATGCTCCCCCGGAGAGCTGTGTCGACGGCGGGACCCATAGGCGCTACCCATGGTCCCTTACCCCTGGCACACCACTCACCGTGATAAGTGTCATGCTATTAGAGTCTTCAAACAACCCATAAAGAGCCTACGGTAAAGCGGCACGTGTAGGCATGATTGGCGTAAAACCTTCCCAGATGTCTTCGGCACTACCCGGGACTACTCTGGGGACCCTTCCGGATAGCTCACGCTAACTCCGTCAGTTTTGGTCCGTTTTACTCCGTTCCTTTTGGAGAAGGTACCTGACCTTCTCACCTTGGCCCCCTTATATATCCTGCGAACAGCTTTCGGTCGGACGGACGGCGACGACGCATACAGTGTTATGGACATGTCTTCATAGATTCCATTTAACTAGCATAACGGCAACTCCACCCATTTTGGCCCATGACGCCCGGGGCGAACCCTGGGGCCGCAGGTACCTGTTAGGAATAATTCTACCAAGTTACAGCTTGTTTGGAGCACTATAGCTCCTCCCGTAGTCTTCCGATCAAGGTGCAATCAAGTGCCCGTCGATCGACATTGCGTAACAAACAATCCTAATATTTCCCGAAATTCCTCCGAGAACATTTCCGACGGAAGGTAGGGTAATAGTGTCCCAAAGGTAGGGTAAGTATGTCCATGGTGACACGAGACCAGTCTCCATAGTAGGTTAACGTGACTTCCTTGGGTAGGGTAAACTCACCCGGCCTTCTGACCTATCCATAGGCCAGAGCGGACATTGTCACGTTATTACTACTACTTAGGTACACCTATTTCTTAAGTACCCTCTGTTCTTAGAGATTTCCGCATCATCAGATATCTCTTGGATATGCGCCTGCATATCCGCCTTGTCTACCATCTGACCTCTTGGTCTTATGTATGGGTGTAGACGTAGGTTACCATAGCTCTATATCATAGGGTCGTTACACCCTACTTCGAGGCTGCCTCCGAGGCTGGCTACAACCTGCTCAACACGCCTGGCATCCACACCAGGTTCCCCTTCGACTTGACTACAAGGCCAGGTGTACTTGACCTGGCTTTTGCCAATAAGCTTTTGGCTCCCTTCCATGACCCCTGGACAGCTGAACTCCCCTCTACCGGGTCTGACCACGTCCCCACTCTCATCAAACTTTCCACGCCCTTGATGCACAAGGCCCCTCCGAGCCCGGACTGGGACAAGGTGGACTGGCCACCGGTACTGGAAACCCTGCGGAGAGTCGATGTCCTACCGCCGCCTTCCCTCCCTACAGCCTCCGCCCTCAGCTCATGGTTCGATCGACACCTTGGTGCCCTTTCAGCCCTACTCTTGGCCCCCGCCCCGCTAAAACGCCCCTCACTTAGGTCCAAGCCTTGATGGTCCCCCCTTTTGACCTCACTGCACCGGGCTTTCAATGCCGCTGCCAGAAGGTCCCGCTCCTCCCCCTCTCCCACACTCACTACCGAGGCCCGCGAGGCCCGTTCCTGCTACTTCATGGCGATCAAGAAGGCAAAGGCCGAGCACTGGAAAAGCTTCATTACCAAGGTTGACTCCCGCTCAGTCTGGAGGGCCAAAAGGCTTGCCACTGGAAGAGCTCCCGACCGCTTCCCCTCCTTTCCCGGCCTCGCCTCCCCCGAACAGATCAACTCAGCACTCCTGAATCACTTCTTCCCCCACAAAACTTCTACTCCCACCCCGTCTATCCTCAGGCCCTTCCGCGACTCACCCCCTCTCTCCCCCGGGGAGGTACAGAAGGCCCTGTCTAAGTCATCAAACTCGGCAGCCCCAGGCCCGGACCAGATCCCCTACGGGGTCTGGAAGAAGGTCCATGCAGCTAATCCCTCCCTCCTTGTTAACCTCCGCTCTCCGTTACTAGCTTTTGGCTTCCACCCTCCCTCCCTCAAAAAGGCCAACGGAGTTGTTCTCTCTAAGCCTGGTAAACCAGACTATTCCTCCCCCTCCTCCTTCCGCATCATTGTCCTCCTCCAGACAGTCTCAAAAATCCTAGAAAGGATTGTTGCCTCTCGCCTTTCCCTAGTAGCCCACTCACGAGGCCTAATCAACCCAAATCAGTGTGGCTCGCTCCCTGGACTCAGCACCTATGACGCCTGCGCCGCCCTCACCCACGAGATCTAATGCCTTCAGCGGCCCGGGCTCAAAGCCTCGTCACTCTTCCTTGACATCAAAGGGGGGTTTGACAACATCAATTCAACGCTACTCACTACTTTCATGAAGTCCAGAGGGGTGCCTCCATACATCTGCGCCTGGGTTCAGTCCTTCCTTTCTAATAGACATTGTCGTCTTCTCTTTCAGAGATCTCCTAATGTGTTCTCTCCAGTGCAGGTGGGTGCACCACAAGGGTCTCCTATTTCTCCTCTTCTTTTTGTCATCTATGTGTCTCCTCTTCATTTGAGTATTCTCAAGGGAATTATGTTTTCTTATGTCGATGATTTCACTGTCACGGTGGCCTCTCCCTCCTACAGGCGCAATGTGCAGCACTTACAGCACTATTTTCTGGCACTGAAGAGAAGGACGGGGGCTATTGGCATGTCCTTCTCTGTGCCCAAGACCGAACTGTCTTACTGGAGGACCTCAAGGGACCATGGGGCTCGTTGCTACACCCCAGTCACCCTCGATGGTGCCCTCTTCCACCCCGCTGGGCTAGTTTGCTGGCTTGGCTACTCGTTTACCCCTAGCCTGGAAACCTCTCCTCACTTTGCAAAACGTTTGGCGCTCGCCCAGGGGGCTTTTGCTATCGTAAGACAACTCTCTCCTCCCGGCAAAGGCTTGCCTCCTTATCTTAATCGAAGGCTGGCTGTGGGGCTCATCCTCCCCATCCTCTCCTACTGGGCCGATCTCCTGGTACCCAACGCTTCTTCACTCCACAAGATGGAGGTCTTCTGAAATCGGGTCCTCCGATGGGTGACCAACTGCTTCCGCTCTACCCCTACCTCAATCCTCCCCTGCGAGGCCAGCATTCCCCCTCTGGTAGTCCTTCTTCCCCATAAGCGCCGAATGGCGGCCTTGTGGATGGCCCGCTCCCCACCCGAAATTAACCCGGCCGCGGCCAGGCGCCCCTCGTCCTTTCCTTCCGCATTGGCAGCAAGGGCCACAGACTCCAACTGGGCCCTGTCCACCGGGCTGAAGGGGAACGCTTACCCCCTACTCTGGAAGACCCCCAGGCCCTCTCCTGCCGTAAGGTCCCACCTGCCTATTGATGGCATAGCTCACTCCATCGCTCGAATCGCCACCAAAGGAACTCTCCCAGGCCTGAACAGGCACCTAGTCCCTGGGGCGATCAACAATCTCTCCTCATCTCAGAAGTACTCCCTCCTAAAAGCTACTACTCGGTCTCTCCTCTCTCAGGACTGGGCGCTACAGGCCCCCCCTCCTCCATACTATCCCGATCCTCCAGCGGAGGCCCCACACCCCTTTATGGGACTGGAGCGCTTTCTGGCTTCGAGAATACATCAGATGAGAGCTGGAAAGAGCTATCTAGCTGCCCATACCCCCTGGAATGAGCTGGACAAACCCACTACTTGCCCAGCCTGCGGCCTAGAGCCGGAGACCATGCAACATACCATCCTCTCCTATTCCTCTAAGGCCGTCTCGAGACTGCTCCATATCCCGGGAGTTGATTCTTTGGGCGGTGAGGCTCCCCTATGGGCCGATAAGGACCTCCTATGGGGCCTGGCGCGATACATCTCCGATACCAGAACCAACTTCCCCCCCGCCATGGGCGGGGGTCGGGCGTCACCCGGCACCAACCTTGTTTCAGACTGAAGTGGTATTTCTTTTTGATGTCTTTTCTGGCTTTATTTGACTTTTCTTGCTTTATGTTTCCTTCGTGCGGAAGGAGATATGTCTTTTCTTTCGCGATTAGTCGCCCT
>LN891239.1:18223-35971 GCA_900010015.1 Tuber aestivum
AATATATGAGTTAAAAAAAAAAAAAAAAAAAAAAAATCCTTAGCTTGCAGAATCATCAGCGAACAGAGAAGAGATCTTATCAATATATTCGTTATACTTTGATACATACTTTTATTATGAGCTTTCTTGACCACTCTCCGAGAAACCTTATTGGCCCCAGCTACAATTCGTTAGACTTAGAATTGGCTGCCGCCTAACACTTAGTTAGGATTTCCTTGTTTGTCCCTCTAGCTGGGCTTGAGTTTCTTTTATTTGAGGCGAGATGTGCGGTTGGCTCCATATCAGAGGGACTTGGGGGGTTGGCTTTTTCCTGTGGCGAGAGGAGGGATATGAGTTTTTTGTTGTCATAGCTAGCGCGCTATACATTTTTTGTACCCTAAACAAATAATCAATGAGTCAAACAAAAAAAACTAAAATCCCTAGCTTTAAGTCCATCCTCTGTCTCCGCTACACCTCTGGCAATTGAAAACTCAACACCATGTTTACTATCGTAGCTTTCATCATCTAGCACCACTACCCTTTCCCCCCATCTCCCCCCATCTAGTCTCAGCTACAGCCTGAGGAGGTGGGCTGGCTTTCCCTCTCCCTTGAGGCCTTTATTTATTTATTGGCTCTCTTGGTTCTATCCTTGGTTGGTGTCTTTCATCTTCATGATGTTTCTCCTCTTCCTACCCCACCTTGCTTAGACATTAGCACAGTCGGCAACCCTCTTTTCCAACTTCAACCGACAGCCGGGACTACAGTTGCAGTAGGAGAGAACAGCTTACAGGCTACGGTCAATCTCTTCATTCTCTTACTCCCGTAAGAGAATGCCTAGTTAGACACGAATGCGATCACCAATAGTTGTTGTTTACGGATTTGGGTCTACCCTTCCTTTCCCCTTCTCTATGGTCGGATCGGCTGGCACCCTACTGCCACCTTCTCTCAAGCTGGTACCTTATTGCCATAATCGTCGATTGTCCTGGAGGGCTCACGGTCACTGGCACGCCTGCCACACACCTCCTCTCCTTACTTCTCAGTTACTGCCTTCAGGATGGTTTCCCTTATACCCTTCGTATCCAGAGCTTCGGCTCCCTTCTCCTAGCCCTCGTCATATGGCCTAGGGGTTCTTATATTGGATTTGAGTTGTGATCATTGGCCCTTAAGGGTTCAGTTTGGGTTTCTGCCTTTAGGTGTTTCATTCTTAGGGTTTTGACGGGTTCTTAGTTCACTATTGAGTAGTTAGCTTTCTTTTGTTGCTTGGCAGTAGGAGTTACTCAGTGGAGCAGTTTATGGGAAGGATTATGGGCCGGAGTAGTTTTTTCTACCCCAGAGGGTTCTTTTAGCTCTGTCATTCAGCCTGGTCTCTGGGGGGGGCGATTTTTAGCTGTCATAGCTAGCACTCCATATGCCTTTTTGTCCCATAAACAAAAATTTAAATGAGTCAAACAAAAAGAAAAAAAAAACAATCCCTAGCTTGAAGTCTATCATCAGTGACTGGAGAAGAGATTTTATCAATATATTTATTCTACTTTACTTTTATCTTTATGAGCCTTCTTGACTATCTCCAAGATAGAAGATTACAGGGCCTAGTATATACTCACTTGACCTTAGAGTTACTGTAACGACCCTATACTATAGAGCTATGGTAACCTATGTCTATGCCTATACATCAGACCAAGAGGTCAGATGGTAGACTAGGCAGATATGCAGATGCATATCTGAGGGATATCTGATAGTCCGGATATCCCTAAGAAGAGAAGGTACGTAAGCAATAGAAGTACCTAAGTAGTGGTAGCAATGTGACAATGTCCACTCTGGCCTAAGGATAGGTCAGAAGGCCGGGTAAGTTCATCCTGTCTAAGGAAGTCACGTTACCCTACCATGGAGACCGGTTTCGTGTCACCATGGACACACTTACCCTACCCTTGGGACACTATTACCCTACCTTCTGTCAGAAATGTTCTTGGAGAAATTTCAGGAAATGTTAGGATTGTTTGTTACGCAATAACAACCGATGGGCACTTGCTTGTACATTGATCAGAAAACTATGGGAGAACCTATAATGCTCTGAACATGCTGCAACTTGGCAGGATTATATCTAATAGGTAGCTGCGGCCCCAGGGTTCACCCCGGGCGTCATGGGCCAAAATGGGTGGAGTTGCCGTCTTACTAGTTAAAAGCAGTCTATGAAGACATGTCTATAATACTGTATATGTCGCTGCCGTCCGTCCGACCAGAAGCTGTTCGCAGGATATATCAGAGGGCCAAGGTGAGAAGGTCAAGTACCTTCTCTAAAATGAATGAAGTAAAACGAACCAAGACTGACAGAGTTAGCATGAGCTATCTGGAAGGGTCCCCAGAGTGGTCCTGGGTAGTACCAGAGATATCAGAGAAGGTTTTACGCCAATCAAGCCTACATGTGCCCCTTTGCCGTAGGCTCTTTGTGGGTTGTTTGAAGACTCAAATAGCATGATACTTATTATGGTGAGTGGTGTGTCGGGGGTAAGGGACCATGGGTAGTGCCCACGGGTCCCGCCGCCGCTCCAGCTCTCCGCAGGAGCATCATAGAACTTCTAAGTTTGCAATTTGGATAGATAGAACTTAACCGGAAGACAGCTGATGTCTACGAGTGCTTGTATAGGTCATAGCACATGGGAAGAGAGTCATTTAGTTAGCTTTCCTAGACGTCTCGACAGTTAGCCACTGGCGAGACACCGATGCGCAGAAGTTTTCACTCTGGCAGGTATATTGGTAAACACCTTGCAGGAACTGAGGTGCATATAGGAGAATCCTACTAGAGTGCGCTGACACCTTAGGCCCTTCGGGGACATGGTAATGGTGCTGGGGCAATCCTTGCAGAGAAGAACATACTCATGTTGGTCGGGGTAACCTGATGGGGGAGTTTTTAGTATAAGTCTGACTACTTAAAGATTATACAAGAACTCTCCTACCCCGACAGAATCAACATCCTCTCCAGAGACTTTAATTGAGATAAGCCTGAGCTTAATGATATTAAGTTTTACCATTTACTATTATTCTTTACACTTTTGCAAGAGCTGTATTTGAGAGATGTGAAGTTTGGTACTATTGCATCCTTAGGAACCATCTACCTGAGGAAGCCCCCGTTACAGTTACCTACCTCCTCATTTTAACCTTCTTTGAAGTTATGTACTTATGAATGCTAGTATGTTTATCAAGACTTATTTGAGTAGTAATATAGGACCATAAAATATACATCAGTAAAAATAAAAGCCCATATCCTGTGTGTCCTGTGCATTTGATATATAGGATACACAGAATGCAAACTGTTAACCAGGAGGCAAGGCAGTAGCTACCAAAACTCAGGATGCAATTGTTCTTAGCACCAGAACTCACGACACAGCCAGAACTTTTTCTAGGTAAAGTATACTTTATAATAGCCTGTAACACCACCAATATTGGTACTAAGTAGATGTTCAATACACTACTGGAAAGGTAGTATCAATTAGAATCAGCCTGCTGAGTATGAGATGCTTTGCTAAAAGAAGCTTAGAGAAATCTGAAATCAAAGTCAGTACTAATGTTAAGAATACTACCGGGCATTGAAGTGCGACAGGTAACGATTCTTAATTTGTAGCGAGGTGATAGTTCTTAGGCCGATGCCTACGCGATACTGATAGTTAAGTTCTTTTGACTTCTATTTGATCACGCCTATTCCTCTAATCTTCTCAAGTCCTCACTTAGGTCTTAATCGTTGGACGTGGGAGGAGAAATAGTTTTCTTGCTTGGGAGGAAATACAATTCTCGTATTTCTTAAGATAAATCTTAAAGAGTGTAAAGGTAGGTTTTATTGTAATAACTTAAAGGTAGAAAATAAACAAGAAGAAAGTATAAAGAACTAATACTCAAGGTCCTAGCGATCCCTTATATAATAGTTCTTTACCTGACATGACTCATACCTCACGTCACGCAAATCCTGTGACTCATAACTATAAGTCACGTGAAATCCATCAGCCAACTCCTATGAGTCGCTACACAATATACCTAAAACCAATTAAAACATAGTAACCAAGTCAGATGCGCAACTTGCGTCACCTGTGTGAAACCCACAACCAATATATTGAGTCATGTGCAAAAGTCATAACATCATGTGACTCACAACTGTGAGTCACGAACAGGTAAACATAATAACCTATGGTGTACTAGTATGTGTCATGTGAAATCCCAACATAGCTATAGCTTGATATTCTGAACTATGTAAAATCTGCCTTGCTTAGTCTCAGTTTGTAACAACTTAGGCTCTGCCAGAACTTCACCTGGGTAGGAGCTACTTTCGTAACAGGCTGTAACTTTACTAATAGTAGTGCCAGGTAGATGTTCAGTACACTGTTGGAAAGCTGACGTCAAGTAGAATCAGAACCCTAAGTAACAAATACTGCACTAAAAGGACACCCAATGAATCTGATATCAAACTCAGCTCTCCACCAAAATGCTACTTAGGTAAAGATCACTTCTCTAATAGGTAGTAACTCCACTAATATTGGCACAGGATAGACATTTAATACACAGTTGAAAAACTGACAGTGAGTAGAATCAGGATACTGAGTATCAAATACTATATCAAAACGATGCCTAAGGAATCTTGTGTTAAACAACCCTACTTACTAAGTAGCAAAGGAGGTACTGGTAAAAAAACAACAAAATCTGGAATGCAGGGGAGGTAGCAGGGGGGAGCCTGTAGGGAAGAAGGAAGTATCCAGGATACTGGTAGGGGGAAGCTAGTAGGGGAAAGCTGGTAGGGAGGGATCTAGTAAGGTAAAAGCAGGCTGGGGGATGGTAAAGGAAGAGCAGTGTTAAGAATCCTAACCAGCGTGAGGGTGCAACAGGTAACGATTCTTAATGCATATCGAGGTAGTAGTTCTTAGGCCAATGCCTACGCGATGTGGATAGCTAAGTCCTTTCGACTTCTATCTTATCGCGCCTATTTCTCTGATTTTCTTAAGTCCTTGCTCAGGACTTAGTCGTTCGACGTGGGAGGAGAAATAGTTTTCTAGCTTGGGAGGAAAGACAATTCTTGGGTTTCTTAAGATGAATCTTAAAGAGCATAAAGGTAGGTTTTATTGTAATAACTTAAAGGTAGGAAATAAACAAGAAGAATATGTGAAGAACTAATACTCTGGGTCCTAGCGATCTCTTATATAGTAGTTCTTCACCTGGGGTGACTCATATCTTGCATCACGCGAACCCTGTGACTCATAACTGTGAGTTACGCGAAATCCATCAGCTGACTTCCATGAGTCGCTGTGCAACATACTTAAAGCCAGTCAAAACTTAATAACCAAGTCAGGTGTGCAACTCGCATCACCTGAGTGAAACCCATGACTCATAAATTGAGTCATGTGCGAAAATCATAACATCGTGTGACTCACAACTGTGAGTCACAAACAGGTAAACATAATAACCTATGGCGCACTAGTGTGTATCATGTGAAATCCCAACATACTGATAGCTTGGAATTCCGAGCTATGTAAAATCTGCCTTGCTCAGTCACAGTTTGTGACAAGCAGCTAGCAGCTATATTTATCACTCAGAATCTCAGGATAGTAACTACTTGACGCACTTTCTTACCTAGGTACTAGGATGTACAGGATGCAATAAGACTTGGCATCTAGGTTTCAGATATACAGGATGTAATCAGACTTGATGCCCAAGTACCAGATGTATAGGATGTACCAGATATACATAATATTCAGGATGCAGAATCCTTCCTGCTTGTGTTCGGATGCACTGCTCATGCCTTTAATGCAGGAATCATTTTTGCTGATGTAGTAGTGAGTATGGTATAAGGAATATATTATTATAAAATATCTTGTAGTGACTGCTACTTAGATGAATATATAAGAAACTAACTAACTAGCTAGGTCTGCCTCCTTATAATATTATAATAAATTAGATTTTATTATTGAAAAAAAAAAAAGAGGTTTTAAACAAAATCTATGAATATTATTGTGCTAAGATATACATATGTTGAAGAAAGTAACTATATAAATAAAAATTGTTCACTGTAAAAAGTATTAGATAGACACCAACAATCAAGCTACAGCAACCAGGAGGTAGCTAAGGATTCAATCTACAACTACTCTTTTCTTTTTCAATTGATAAAAATAAGGTAAAGATAATAAGTATTGTACAACTGAGGTGATCTTAAAAGGGTAAAAGAAAATTCTAAAAGTCAAATTTGAAATTCAGGATTTTTGCTGAGATAGAGTAAAAGGGGGAAACCTTGAATTATTAGAAAGAAGCTCTTAACCTGATTTTGTGTATAAAGTAATAGTTGGTAAAAGTTAGGCAATACTATTAGTAAAAATTATTACTACATTAGAGGTACAGGAAGTATATCTGGTTGGAAGCAAGAAGGATTGTGCATTCAGTTCATCCTGTATATCTGGTAATTAGGTACCAAGTCCAGTTACATCCTGTGCATCCTGGTACTGATGCTGGAAAGTGCCACATCCAGATTGCGTCCTAAGTAAGTGATACCAACTACTTACCATCCTGAGATTTCGAGTGATAAACATAGCTTCTAGCCACATCCCCTTTACTACTCCACTACCAGCTCCCCCCCTACTAGCTCCACCCCCAGCTCCCCCCTACCATCTCCCCTGCATTCGGGACTTTGTTGTTTTCTTCACTAGTGCCCATTATACCAGTTAGCAAGGTTCTTTGATACAGGATTCCACAGGTATCCTATTAACATGGTATCTGATACTCAGCATCCAGATTCTACTCACCGCCAGCTTCCTAATGGTATATTGAACATCTACTCAGCACCAATACTGGTAGAGTTACAGTCTGTTTTAAGAGTAGTATTTAGCCTAGTAGAGTTCTGAAGGAGTTCTGGTAGAGTGCTGACTTTGAAGACAAGTCCCATAGGTGTCCTTTGAGTGCAGAGTTGGCTACTTAACAGCCTAGTTCTACTTGACACCAGTCTTCCAATAGTGTATTGAACATCTACCCGGTGCTAATATTAATATTAGTAGAGTTATAGCCTGTTATAGGAGTAGTATTTAGCCTGGTAGAGTTTTGGAAAAGTTCTGGTAGAGTGCTGACTTTAAAAACATATCTCATAGGTGTTCTTTAGACACAGAGTCTGCTACTCTGCAGCTGGGTTCTACTCAATACCAGCTTTTCAACAGTGTATTGAACATGTATCTGACATGAATATTGGTAGAGTTACATCCTGTTAAATGGAGTAATGTTTTGCCTGACAGAGTTCTGACAGAGTACTGATAGACTGCTGACTTTGAAGCTAGCTCCCTTGGGCATCCTTTGGGTACTGTTAAGAATCCTACTGAGTAGGACCGAGCGACAGGTAACGATACTTCTCTGGGTGTAAGGTGATAGCTCTTAGGCCTATGGCTACGCGATCGTAATAGTCTAGTCCGGTGACTACTATATTGTTCGTGCCTATCTCCTTATTCTTTTCTTCAGTCCTCACTTAGGGCTGAATCTCTTCTCATGGGAGAAAAGACAATTCTCGGGTTTCTTAAGATAAATCTTAAAGAGCGTAAAGGTAGGTTTTATTGATGATAACTTAAAGGTAGGAAATAAACTAGAAGAACGTATGAAGAGCTAATACTAGGGGTCCTAGTGACCCTTTATATAGTAGCTCTTCACTTGGCGTGACTCATACTTATACGTCACGCGAACCTTGTGACTCATAACTATGAGTCACGCGAAATCCATCAGCCGACTCCTATGTGTCGCTGCGCAACATGCCTAAAACCAATCAAAATATAATAACCAAGTCAGGTGTGTAACTTGTATCACCTGAGTGAAACCCATGACTCCTAAGTATGAGTCATGTGCGAAAATCATAACATCATGTGACTCACAACTGTGAGTCATGAACAGGTAAACATAATAACCTATGGCGCACTAGTGTGCGTCATGTGAAATCCCAACATACCTATAGCTCGGAATTGCGAGCTATGTAAAATCTGCTTTGCTTAGTCACAGTTTGTGACAGGTACAGAGTCTGCTATCTAGTAGCCTGGTTCTACTTGATACTACTGGCAGCTTTTCAATAGTATATCAAATATCTTCCTGGTGCCAATATTAGTAGGGTTAGTTTAGACCAGATTCATAGTATAGGGGCAGAGAGAGTACTTTCTTTGCATACTGTGTATTATAGAACCAATATGACTAGAAATATTATTTGAAAGCTTTCAGAATCTACATATGTGACCCAGGTCACAAGTTCTAATCCTGGTATTGCATTCTGTAAATGGTAGTAGTACTCACATGTATTGTAAGAATAACTAGTACAGTATTGGACTACATTCTGTTTGCATCCTGAGTTCTTGCACCAAGTCAACATTGCATCCTGAGTTCTGGCACCAAGGACCATTGCATACTGAGTTTTGGTGGCTGCTGTCTTGCATCCTGATTAACAGTTTGTGTGTTGTGCATCCTGTACCTCAGATGCACAGAATGTATAGGACATAAGCTTTTATTTTTGCTGATAACTATTGTGATCTGTAAGCCTGAGTCCAATAGTAGAGCTAGATGGTGGTGTTGATCATGAAACTTTTACTATTTTTAGGAGGTCTGAGGCCCAGAGAGGTCTGTATATTCATATGCATAATAAGATCTTATCAATATAGTATTAATTCTACTTTATACTTCTATCTTACAAGTCTTCTTGACTATCTCTCTGATAGAAGAACACTGGTTCCAGTATATACTCACTTGTCTTTAGAGTTATCTACCCCTAATATTTTACTTCCTACTTGTTTACCTTCCTGTCTCTTTGCCTTCAATTTCTGCCTCTTGTATTCTCTACCTTTTTAGCTTGATAAACATTTACCTTTCTATATATTTGTATTTAACCTTCTTAGCTTTCTGTCTTTCTATCTTCCTATATTTTTATTCTTCTATCTTTTTAGCTTTATGTCACACCATAATTTTAACCTCTTCACTTTCTGCATATACTGTTTCTTCTATGTTTCACTTATTACCTCTTATACTGATAATATATATATCTTTCTATACCTACTACTTTCTACCTCTTTTGCTTTCCCTTATTTATCTTTCTAACTCTTTACTTTTTTTATGTCTTTTAATTCCTGCCTTTTTTATTTCATAAATATTTTATATTCTATGTATTTACTTTAAACACTCTTAGCTTTCTGTCTACTTACCTTCCTGTCTTTCTTATGTTCTACCTTCCTATATTCCTGGTCTTTCAGATTACTAACTCTATACTTTCCTGTCACAAACTGTGACTAAGCAAGGCAGATTTTACATAGCCCGGAATTCCGAGCTATAGGTATGTTGGGATTTCACATGATACACACTAGTGCGCCATAGGTTATTATGTTTACCTGTTTGTGACTCACAGTTGTGAGTCACACGATGTTATGATTTTCGCACATGACTCAATTTATGAGTCATGGGTTTCACTCAGGTGACGCGAGTTGCGCACCTGACTTGGTTATTAAGTTTTAATTGACTTTAAGTATGTTGCACAGTGACTTATAGAAGTCAGCTGATGGATTTCATGTGACTCACAGTTATGAGTCACAGGGTTCGCATGACGCAAGGTATGAGTCACGCCAGATGAAGAACTACTATATAAGGGATCACTAGAACTCAGAGTATTAGTTCTTCACATATTCTTCTTGTTTATTTCCTACCTTTAAGTTATTACAATAAAACCTACCTTTATGCTCTTTAAGATTCATCTTAAGAAACCCGAGAATTGTCTTTCCTCCCAAGCGAGAAAACTATTTCTCCTCCCAAGTCGAACGACTAAGTCATAAGCGAGAACTTAAGAAAATCAGAGGAATATGCGCGATAAGATAGAAGTCGAAAGGACTTAGCTATCCATATCGCGTAGGCATCAGCCTAAGAACTACTATCTCAATATGCATTAAGAATCGTTACCTGTCGCACCCTCATGCCGGTTAGGATTCTTAACATTTCCCCATATCCTACTTTCTACATGTTTAACTTTCCACTCTGAAGCTCTTGTTTCACAAATCTTACTATACCTTCACTGGTAGTTTTCCATGTATTCTGAGTCTACTTCACTCTTATTTATACTTCTAACTCCTCATCTTTCTGTATATCATACTTCTCATGTTTCCACCTTCATGAATATTTAGATTTATATAGCTTTATTTTCTGCATTCTCAGATTTTTCTCTTCTTGTCTCCCTAGATTTGTTACTATCTTTTCCCCTTTCAGCCTTTTTTCTATTCTTATTTTTAATACCTTTTCTTTCTACTAATTACATTTTCTACTTATTTAGTATCTCTCTATTTCTCCTACTACCTTCTACATCTTCAAGTTTCTGTATCTTTCACTTTCCTCTTACTCTACTTCTTGCATATTTATCTGCTTTTGAACTTCTTATTTATCCTACTTCATATCTTTTAACTTCCTACATATTTCTACTTTTATCTATTTAGCTTTCTAAATATTTACTTTTCTGTCTTTCATATACATTTTTAATGGCTCTACTTTTTATATATTCAATTTCCTGTATATTTAGCTTTTTATCTTCTAACCTATTATTTCTTACATCTTTCTGGTTTTTCTACTTTCTACTTGCTAAGATTCTTGTATACTTATCTTCCTAGCTCTTTAATTTCCTGCATATCCTACCTCCTATCTTGTCAACTTTATGAATATTGTAATTTTTACTTATTTAAATCTTTTGCTTTTCTATCATCCCACTCCATTCTATTTTTAATCCTTCTACTTTCTAAATATTTAGTTTCTACTATATTTACTTCAAGGCCTCCTCAGGTATTCTCTCCTATATCTTTCTATACTTTCTACTTTCACTCTATTCTGCTACATGCTTTTTTATCTTTCTAACTCTTTACCTCCCTGCCTATTATTCTTCTGGTCTTGTCAGGTTTACGAATATTTCTCTTTCCCCATACCCAATTCCTATATTCTTTGCTATTTGTCATTTTAGTTTTCTAAAATTCGGACCTCCTATATTCCTAGCCCCCTAACTCTTTTTATTTTAAATCCTTTTACTAGATATTGACTTTTCTACATATTCAGCTTTTCCTCCTCTCTGCTCTTATCCTATATATCTTTCTATACCTCCATCTTTCTCCCTTTTTTACTTCATACTTATTTATCTTTCTTATTCTACATGTTTTTGTATATTCTACTTTCTTTATTTTCTACTCTCTAACTATTTCAACTAACAGGCAGGTACATCAATGATACAAATACCAAGAAGTTTTTATATCAGTTCAGGGGTCACCAATTCCACTCCTCCAACCTCTTTTCCTTCTTAGATGTGGATATTGACCCATCAAAATCACTATAGACTACATTCAGAATCCTGCTCTAGCTGTAGGAGATAGTAAAACCATATGCAATACATGTCCCCTCAGCAAATTGAACACCTCTCAAGATTTGTGTTCCTCCTCATATTAGTAGATTGATCAGATTCCATACTATTTCAAGTATTCACCCACACTTGGGCCTTTTCATTTAATATATTACTTAGACTTAGGGTTTGTAGGCCTCTCTAAAATAGTTAAAGAGTACAGTAACATTTGGATAATTTGGTCTAGTGCAGAAAAGAACTACAAAGTATTCTATGCATGTATTCTATACATATTAGGACAAACAGATTGTAAGTTCTGACTCTAATATCTTTCCTTGGCTTTCCTATCTCTTGATAACAGGCAGATAGTTATTATAAACAGCAGCCAAATGATCTGGTTGCCAGCCGGCCATATGCATACAACTTTTATATTGAAGGGTCATGTTTTGCTCAGTTCAACTTTGGTCCTAGACAGTACTCTTGTTATCATAATTGAAGGTTTTGTTTAGGAGATGTGCATAATGCCTGCAGAATTAGATGTCAGGAAAACCTTTTCTACAATTATAAAAATGTTAAAAACTCTGTTTGATCACTCAGGCATATTTAAAACTGCCATTTGGAAGGTGTTGGGAGTTGTTGAGCTGATGGCACTCAATTCCCTACTAGTAAAGCCTGACTAGCATACTGAAGAGATCTGTGTCCTACAATAGATGGTTGAACAATATTGAACAATGGATGTATGTGGTATCTGGCAAAATTGCCTACATAGAATCATAGTTCAAGAAACATTCAATATTTCTAGCCATTTTCTCTCTACACATATGTTGTTTCCCAATCCCACATCAGGTCAGGAGACTAGTAGGTACTGTAGATATAATCAGTAAATACGTATTGTGTAAATAACAGATACTCTCCAGGAATGGAAACCCTACTTACTTAATCAGACATATCTAAAACTATTATTTAGGAGGTATTGCAGGTAGTAGTTGAGCTAATAGTACTTAATTCCCTACCAGTAAAGCCTGAATAGCTTACTGATGGGACCAGTATCCTATACCAAATAGTTGAACAATATTAAACAGCTGATATATCATGTATCAGGCAAAATTGCCCACATTAAATTAAAGTTCTAAGAACATTTAACATTTTTGGCCATTTTATCTCTGTACATATATTGTTTCTGAATCCCATATTGGGTAAGGTGACTGCTAGTAGTAGGTACTCCAGGTGCAACTGGCCCAGGCTACCACATATTATGCAAATGATATTCCTAAGAGATAAAAACAAAGGAGTAGTGCTATGACCAGTAATGCTAGGACTCCTCAGTACCTAATGATAAGGTGATGGGGTTTAACTAGGACTTGGCACCCCACTGTGTATTCCAATTATGATAGTTATTAATCATATCATACTTAAGTACAGATTGAGAATTT
The DNA here is from genome assembly GCA_900010015.1 of Tuber aestivum. NCBI lineage: Eukaryota > Fungi > Ascomycota > Pezizomycetes > Pezizales > Tuberaceae > Tuber > Tuber aestivum. The sequence continues at coordinate 30,977 of LN891239.1, forward strand.
GACAAAACCCCTTTTTATTCTCCTCCATTACCTTATCATTATGATTGTCCTCTATTCCTATTACCTTTCAACTATCTGAGTGTCTTGCATTTACATTCTGTTCTGTCTGAGAGAGCAGAGTGGAGGAACTGGACTACAATATTACCAAAGGTATCACATTTGAGTAGTTATTAACTAGAATTGATACTAGCTTCTCTTTGTAGCTACCATAAACATTGTTTGTTGATTATGCAGAATTCATATGGTAGACCTACCAGTGAACTTGAAGCAGGCCTCAGGTTCTTTTTAGAGTCAGAAAGGAATTGACCATACCTTACTGACCATAGAGATGTGCCAGTGCTTCATTGAATTAATAACTACCTGGATTTAGTTTGGTAGGAGAGTTTGTTTCACCCTGACAACCGCCCATAACAAATGTGATATAATAGCAATGGAACCAGGGCCAGAATGAGATTCGTTCCGTAATAGTAGCAGTACAGTACTGCACCAACCGATTCCTCAAAACTTGCACACTTGTTGTAGTATACTCTAACTTTACTCCAGGATTTTGTACAATTGGGTTTTGTACATTTAACAACCTTAAAGTGGCTTGGTTTGTCTGAGTCTGAATCATTTAAAAGGAAGGACTAGGTATATAGTAGGGGTGTTGCTGTAAATATATATTATAGCTCATACTACATTTCAGAGAGATATTTCCTTCTAAGTCTGGAGCTTGAGAAATATTAAAGAAGACCTGTACTATTGACATTCTGGTAGAAGTAGTGCCTGAATGTGATATATTCTGAGTAGCACAAGCTGTTGAAATGGAGGCCGGGGGAGGAGTCAATAGGCACTGTTGAAACCGAGGTGGAAGAGTTGGTGGGCATTGTTGTTTATCTCCTATAACTAAGTGGATTTTATTTTTGGTGATCAGACTAACAGGGATTATTATAAAGGCTCTAGAGTACAAAATACTTGACCAATTGACTCAATTAATCAAATCCAATCGAAATTGCCAATTTTTGCACTAGCCCAACTCCAATCGACTCAAACCGGACTACTCGATTTCACAATCACTTTCACCAAAGCCACCTTCTAGCCCTCCCTTTCCCTCTCCCTTCATGCGGCTGCTCTTCTTCCTCCACCGGCTGCTCCTCACTAAGGTGCTCGAGGCTTCTTATGACTGCCCCCATAGCGGAGCTCTCACCACCTGCACTCCCCCGCTGCCTAAAAGACGGAAGACTGATATCCCTCTGCTCCATGTCAATCAGCGACTGCCTCCGGGCAATCTCAAGTGCGCTGCCTTCATCCTCAGTAATCCGGCCATCCCTCCCGCGCGATAAGACTCTAACACTGCTATCAGCAATGGGCCCTGCCACCTCCATCGTTTGAGTTTCCGCAAGCGTTGGAGCCGGAGTCTGGGATTCCGATTGCTCGGTTCCACTACCGCTGCCTGGGCGCATGCCCGGTGGTGGTGGCGGCGGCGATGGGTGCATTCTACCCGTGCGTCCTCCGCGAGGGGCTGCAATTCTGGTGATCCGCTCGGCGACATCGTCAGAGATCTCGGCGGGGCCTTGGTGGGATTCCAAGCCCAACATTGTCTCTGAGACATCCCGGCCCTCATGGTCTACTAGTGGGGCTTCCGGTGAAGGGGTGGTGGTCCTAGAGGTGGTTATAGGGAAGGGGTTTGTTGTTCCGCTGTCAGGATTTGGGGATACCTGTGGGGCTTGTGGGGGCCGGCGGGATCTTGGTCTCCTTGTGCGCCCTGTGCGGTCGGCCTGTGACGCGCTGTGTTGGGTGAAGGTTGCTGGGGGGGATTCGAATTGCCAGTCGGTGGGTGTTCTGGGGCGGGGGTTCTCCGGGGTGACGGGAAGGGAAGGGGTGGCGGTGGCGGTGGCGGCGGGAGTAGGTGCACGTTCACTCGGGTCCACGAATGTGTCCGCGAGTAGTGGGGATCTGCGAGCCCCTGACCTTCTTGTGTTTGGGCGGGAGAGCTGTCGCTCTCTGTTCAGGCTTGAATCTATTGGGGTGGATTCTGGTTGCCAGTGGGCAGGTGGTCTGGGGCCATGGGGGTCAGCGGTGTCCGGGGCAGTCAGGACAACGGAGGCCATGATGGGCCTAGTAATAGGTGGACTATAAGAGGGGTCTCTGACACCTATTGCGGGCGTCGCGGGGTCGGGTTCACGCGCTCGTCCGACGAAACGAGATGGCGTAATCCTCCGACGCCGACGCCGCTCCCCACTATCCGGGGCTGTAAATCGCAGCCGGGGAGGCTGGGGTGGTAGTGGTGGTAATGGCATATCTGGAAAGGGCAGGGGCAGGGGGTAACCTAGAAGACCAGACCCCGGGTCCGGCGGAGACTCGGTTCCCACGCCGGAAGTATTGCTTGAGGTGATTACACGCCTACCTAAGCCGGCTGGAAACAATATTGGGGGCCTTAGACTACCAGGCGAGTCGGCCTCTGGGATCTCATTACCACCCTCGGTTAACTCTTCACCTTCGCCTTCTACCCCCCCAAAACTAGGTGGTAACTCTTGTTGAGTGATAGGTTGTGATGCGCCACCGGTCCTCGTGGTGCTCAGTCCTGCAGGAGAGCCCTCCCCGATTTCCGGCATGGAGGTGGGCGTGCCGATTCCCCCAGTCCCCTCCTGCCCAGCCGCCAACCTGGCGAGTCGTTGGCGTAGACGGGAGATCCCCGTGTTGGTAGTGCCAGATTCTGGGAGATTGCCTGTCGGGCTACTCCATCTGAACGGCGGCAGTGGAGATAGCCCCCCTGTAACTTCGGTGATGTCGCTAACCGGCGAGGTGGGTGGATGGCCCGTCTGGTATCTGCGCGCCCTTCGGCGGGATGCCTCCGCTGCTGCAACCTCGCCCGGCGAAGGTGGTAAAGGTATCGGGTCGTCTATACCCCTGGGAGTTCTCCTATCCCGGATGGTCCGGAAAACTGAAGGAATCTCCGCTGAGAGATCGCTGTCAGACCTTGAGCTGTCGCCTGGGCTATCGCCGCCGCCGTCGTCGTCGTCGTCCAGAATGACCCAGGGAGTGTCAATGCCAATCAGAGGTCTAGTGTTAATGACCATTCCTGTGTCACTCCTCGACTGCTCTTTCTGAACAGCCTCTATTGCCGCGCCAATCATGTCCCCGCCGGTGGCGCTCAACACGAGCGGAGTCGTGGAGAAGAAGCGGTCAAGGTTATGCCCCGGCACGAGGACCAGGATCCACAGTGCTCCTAGTGCCCAAGTTAAAAGGCTCAGGCCGATATAATCCCACAGCCCCAGGATAAAGTACGTTTGTGTTAGAACGAGAAGTATTCCAGCCATAGCCCTCACAACGGCCGCTCTCATCCCCCTCGGCCCCCGGCGGGGATATCGGTGCCCGTATGCACACAACAAGGAAGCCATCAGGGCGCCGAACTCTAGGTTGAAAATGGAGGTGAAGGATCCTGGAAGAACTTTAGTAAATATGAGAAAGTCCCCGAGGTATAGCACCCGATTATCAATTCCGAATCTCTTAAGGACGTGGAATACTGTATATATCGTGAGCGGTATGTTTATGTTGAACGGATCGCCCATTTCTGCGAGTGGCATTAGAACGAATGACACGCTGGCGGATACCAGCACCCCGAGGTCCAATACCACTACTAGAGTACGGAAAAAGGAAATGTTGGTTTTCCTGTATAATATCTCTACCGTTGTATCCAAGAGAAGCACGACTGCTAGGACCACCACTGCTAGAGAAATGTAACTAGCAAGAAAGTTTAGCATGGTATGCATAAGCAAAGCTAGAAGAGCGGGAAACTGCAGCCATGGGAGCCCCCGGTTGTGGTGAAAGTACCGCCGCAGCATGGTAGACTACTTGAGATACTACGGTATTGTTCTCGAGTATTGTAAGTAAATTTGTATGCTGATCAGCGATTGTCCGCTCTTTTTCCTTGGGCTCTCTTGGATCTGAATACCGACGATATTGCAATAAAGCAGTCGAGGTTCTCGGGCACATTATAAAAAAACCCTTTCATCACCGACATCAACATATTTTTCATCATGAACAATGATTAAAGGAATCAAGTTGCCAAACATGGTACAGTGCAATCATTGCCGGCTGAAACAAGGAAACACTAAATACCCTCCTGTTATCACGTGCACCCTCTAATGTATCAAGGAACTCAGCCAAAGGCAGCCACCACCATCAATCAACCCCAAACCCAACCGCTCTCCTTCCAGCTCCCCAAACCCCGTCGGGACCAAAAACCGAGCACGGTTCCCCACGTGCGAACCACAGGCAATCAAAGCCGTACATCTCAACCCTCTCCCCTTCAACCTCTCCCCTCAAAACCCTAAGCACCAGTTCCCGAATCTCCAATAGCGCCGAAATACCATCAGATCCCATCAGCTCCGAATGTCCGGGCACCACCATGGGCACACATCCCGTCTCCTCAACCCTCTTTTCCATGAACGTAACCAGCCTGCCCACCGACACCAAATAGTCCGCAACACTAGCCGCACCGGAAAAGAAATTCGGCACGATCCCCCGACAGATAAGGTCTCCCGTGAAAAGTGTGTTCTCCGCCTCGTCCCATAGGGTTATTGAATCCGGCGTATGTCCCGGGGTGTGCATGACCACCATCCCGCCACCATTGACTCCTCCGGTCTCGAGCGGAAACCTACACCCATCCTCCAGCCAGATCCCAACCTTGCGCTCCGGGTAGAGCATGCCGACTGCGTCGTTTAGGCTATTCCTCCCGGCTGGCTTCGCAAGTATGAACTCCGGTGCCCTGGCCGACGCCCCGATGAGTGAGTCGGGGAACCATACCGTGCCGCCGATGTGGTCGAAATGGTGATGAGTTATCGCGATCTCATAAGGGAGGCGCCCACCCGGGTTGACGATGCGATCCCGTGCGCAGCTACCGGGCCATTGCTGCGGGACGCACTCCAAGAACGTGCGGAGGGAGGGGATGTAGTGTGGTGATGATGGGGGGTTGTATGAGGGTAGTTGCCGCCAAGGCCCGTGCCTATGATT